>JWHW01025429.1:8909-20106 GCA_000931545.1 Papilio glaucus | reverse complement strand
TGTATATCATACTATGTCCTAGTTTGATATCATATCGGAACCAGAGTATCACTTACACAACTATCAAAATAAACAGTTCAAATGTAAGCTAGCACATAATTTACCTGCCTTTGTGAAGTTTATATCATTATGCATATCGCCCACAAAGGAATTACGTATGCATCTAGTGTTTATGACGGACTACACTCATATCAAAGCTAATTAATTCCATTGTATAAATACAATATACAGGATGTTTGTAATTATGGTTGCTCAGCAAAACACAATATAGGAAAATCCTTAGTGTTTTTACACGCTACATACATTCTAGGCAGTATGCAGGAAAAAAATATTAGAATCCCCTAAAGCCACTCTACCATCACATGTTTAGACTAGTCTTCAGATCATGATTTTGTTGTTATTTGTAGTAGAGCCTTAAGGTTGAAAAATTCGATTTGAATCAAATACTATGAAGCTAGCAATTCTTGTATGTTTGTTCACGGCTATCTCGGAAATGGCTCTAAGGACTTGGGTGAAGTTTTGTGTTTAGATAGGGATTTCAATTTTTAAATTCAAAAAAATTAATTAAAGAAATATTAATTTACATCAATAAAAAAAATATTTTTAGAGCGCCATCTCTTATCCCTATTCACACTAATTTACTACGCACCTATTTACACTAGTTTACTACTGAACTATACATCCTAGTTTACTACTCACCTATTCACGCTAGTTTACAACTTACCTATTCAAGCTAGTTTGCTACTCACCTATTCACGATAGTTAGTAAACTAGTTAGTAAGTTAGTTAGTAAATTAGTAGTAACTCATCTTTTTACAAAAGTTTACTGTTTTTAGACCGCATATTCTTTTTTTTGGTATTGTGTTTAAGAAATAATTTCATTTCATTGTTTAAAATCATGGGGATAAACTTTAAGCTTAATCCTACGTGTAAATACTTTATTTATTAATTTAATTAAATTTTATTTTTAAATATTTATGAATGAAAGATGCGCGAATACCACAAGAAAAATAAATTTGATGAGGATTTTGTTGTCAATCTTTAATAACAGTGGAAGTTTCCTGACGCCCGATCCCTTTGTATTGTAGCCGGATTATAATATCTCAAACAGCCGACGAAATTCTTTGATATTGACAGCCTTCGATATTGGACGAAATCCTTCTAATAAAAGACGTCCATCAAAATATATTTCCTACATCCGTCCAATAATACGATACAAGATTTGTACATTCTCTTATGATTTCTCTTAATATTAAATATAAAAATCTCGAAGATCTTCTAGGCTTTTTTCCAGCCACGTTTTAATTTAAAAAGCTAAATATGTTTATTGTTCAGTTCAGGTAAGATACAATTTATTTTACACCAAATTGGTTGAGTAGTTTTCGCATGACATAAAAATGGAAACCTCTATCATTTTAATTCTGTTTTTTATGGAAGTTTGCCTAGAATAGGCATTGTAAGCCACACTGGGCTGCAGCTGCAAGGCGCATATGTTTCCACATTCACTCTCTCCCCGTCTGGTCTTTTTAAGATGGGAAATGGAAGAGGAGTGGAATTATTCACCTCACCTCACTCAACAGAAACGTAGAAGAATAGTTCTACTTCACGCCTGTTTTCTGTGAGGTCACGGTATTTCTCCGGTCGAGCCGGCCCATTCGCGCAACAGATGTTGTAGCGGGCTCTACCACGGTTGTCATGTAGATATAGGTTAGACAGAATAAAGACTATTAAACAAAATGTTTAATAGTCTTTATTCTGTCTACGTTTTGACCCATATGAATAAATTAATTCTTTAAAAACACGGGCAAACGCAAATTACAGACGCTAATTCCGTTTGTGAAACTTTTATCCACAAATATTTTCTGTGGAGGCCTTATTTTTTTTAATTATATTTGCGAACGTTTGCACGGAGAGCACGCCTGAATTATTTTTGTTGTCCGAAAGTTTTTTTAGAAACAAGAATTAATGTTTATTATGGTATGAAAACTTTCGGCAAAGTTTTTATTGCCTTTATAAATAAAGATGCTATTTATTCTACTCAATTTACGTGGGCGTATTGTGAAGGTTGGTAAAAAATTGTAATTGAATTTTTTAAAGAGGAGCTCTGAGGGTACTGGTTATTTTTTTTTGGCACAGTCCTGGTGCACCTCTCTGTTGCTTATCCATCTGTATATCTTCGTATACATGCTTTTGATAGCGCCTTTCTGTAGTATGTCATGGATCTGGTCAATATGAATTCTTGTAAGACGTTCTCTACCAACACTGTCACTGACGCAATATAAATTTGTTAATAATAAATAGAGATACATTTTTCTTTTCTTTTAATTACATTTTGCAATCCTTTGGACTGTGACACGAATCCTTGATACAAAAATCCTGTTAATAGCCGCCTTCCAAAGATCGAGTCTGTTATTAGAGATGTAACACGAGACGAATGGGCGATTTTTACGATTTATTTTATTGCTTTATTTCAAATATTAAGCCCCACTTCCACTGATCCTAGAACTAAGGCCTAGTCTTGAATTTTCTATTACATAAGCCTTAAGGTCTAAAGTAGAGGATGAAAGTTTGTATTGAGAAATATTTTTCTTTCAGCAGAATTACTTGAAAATTGACATAAGCACTTTGTAGATTTTTTTAAAATGTACTCTCCTAAAGCCAAAATTAGGCTGTGTTCACACGTCGCGCGTGTTTTCGTGGCTATAAATAATTAGTATTATCCGTTCGAAGTCGAAGCGGGTTGCTTGTATATTATAAACTGTGTATGATAAAAAACATACATCATCGCATTGCACAAAACCGTGATGTGAGCAACCGTCTTTAATGTGCGTTAGCCGGGCGCTCTGCCAGTCCGTCCGTCCATTAATTAAACAAAACTACAAGTAGGTACGCCTCCCTCTTGGCAAAACACCTGATTACTAATTGCCTTTATATAAAGTAATTAATTTTCATGACTTGGCATGTTGCAGATGTATTAAGCAATATAAAATAGATATATTTTAACAAGCTGAACTCCGCAATTTCATCCGCCTTGAAATTTAATTTAACCGACCATTGTCCAGCCTAAGCTGACCCCTATTTTATATAGAATATCATGTATACTTAAGGTTAACTTTGTTTGTTACTTAAGGTTAACTTGTTGGATATCGCTTATCTCGTTTTGTTTCAATGGCACAAGATTGAGGGGGAGAAAATAATCTTTATACCTACATACATATAAAATAAGAAACTGTCTGGTATATCAACGTACAGTCCAAATTTCTTTGCTTAGAGACTTGAAATTTTGCACAAAACTTTCTGATAATATGTAGGTAAGCACAAAGAATTTTTCTAATTTCATCCCCTAAAGGTTTAAAGTAGGGGATGAAAGTTTGTATGGAGAAATGATTTCATTCCAAAGTAGGTTGACCTCAAATTTGTATTATCAGTTATATTAAATATAGGGTTCACTTTAGGCTGGAAATTTCGGTTAAATTAAATTGCACGGTGCGTGAAACCACCGCGGTTTGACTCGTAAGCTTAACTTGTGGAAGTAATAAAACTATTTTGATGAAATAATAAAATGGTATCACGTCCTTAGACCAGAGGTGTAGGCATAAAATACAGATTTCTGCTTGGCACGGTTCTGGCACACCCCTTTTGTTCCTTCTACATTCAACTACGCATACATTCTTGTCGGTTATAGGTTCTCTTAGATTGATACAATTCAGTCTTGTCTTGTGCTATTTCAATTAAAGCATCTTGCCCTTATTCGGAGAGCGTTATATATGTTTGAGAATATATGTTATTAAGTATGTATGTAGCATATAAGTTTAATGTCTGATACTCCCATATAAACATGAAAATTTACTATGTTTTTACATGTTAACAAAAATGAATAATAAATATTCTAAGCATACATTTGTGATATGAAGTTGTTTATGAAAATTGGTCTCGACTAAAGTAAATTCTGCTTCGGAATACAAATTATCATTCTTAGAGTTGGCCCGCCTTATCGGACCCATCCTTTTAATCACTCGTTTATAAACACAGTATGAATATGAAATTTAAATGAGCAATAAATTATTAACAAGTCTCGTAAAAATATTATCCAAAATGTACAACGAAAACTACGAATTTATAGAGCCCATTAAATTTTTAATATGATAAAGTATTCTAAGTGAATCGTGATACCCTAACTTAATCCTAACTTATATTACAAATAACAATATCCTGGGACATTCACACGCGGCCATCTGATCCCAAACTGAGCAGAGCTTGTACTATAGAAACCAGATAACTGATATACTACATATACAACTTTTCTTTTGTAAATACATACTTAAATAGATAATTACATCCAGACTCAGAACAAACAGACATGTTCATACACAGATATCTGTCCTGAGTGGGAATCGAACCCACGACCTGCAGCGTGAAAAGCAAGTACTCTAAACGGCCCGTCAAATGTGATTTTGTTTTTTTGTTACGCTATAACTCCTTAACGACTGAACTAGTCGTCATGAAATTTCACACATACATTGCCAGGAGTACAAAGAATAACATGGGGAATACCTTTAATCCTGAGTGAAAAAAACACGCGAGCGAAGCCGCGGGTAGCAGCTAGTTATTAGTAATTGTTCATTCGATAAGTTTAGACCGTTCATGTTGATATATTAAAGTTAGGATTTAAAATTTGAATTCGGACAATTGTTAATTGAGCGAAATTTATTGCAACGCTTTATACCAAAGTTAGCAACAAAGTGAATAAAGGCGTTATAAAATACGTTTAATTTAATTACAAAGTGCCAGATGCTATCCAAATGTAACTGACTGGAGTATTTTATTCCCGAAGGAGTGAGAAATGGCTGAACGGGATTGTATTTTAACTAGGGGCACTATTGTTACTGCCGGGAATTGTACTGATTAATGCGCTCCGTCAAGTGAACGTCGATTACTTCTCTCACGAAATACTTGGGAGTAATCAATTTAAATAAATTTATTCTTATATTAGAAACGATTCTTTCTGTGATTTAAAGATATTGCTTTTAGAGCTTGAAATTAGCTGTAAATTTCGCGAAATTTCCTACCTCGCACAAACCGCGTTTTAGAATGATTAGCCAGCGGTATTTCCAAACCAATACGACTTGGGGTGCTTCAAGAAGCGAACGTACTCCTTCCTTAAGGATGGATGATATAATAAAAAAAATAACTTTGCCAATGGATTTCAACCGCAGATGTACTTCAAGAAAAGAAAGGGCACTTCATGAAAAAGGAAAGAAGGTAGTTATATATAGCGTTAGTTTCTTATATAAAAGAAGGTGGCAAACGAGCATTAGTTCATTTGATATTAAGTGACCGCTACCCATAAGCATCTGCAACAGCCTAAGAAGATGCAGATGTACCTTTTTATGGATAGAGAAGGGGATAGACAAGAAAATGTTTTTTTTTTCCTAATTATCCCCTCCCCATTCAATCCCCTTCTTCTGGGATAGAGAAGAGGATTGCAGTTGGTCCCCTGGCACCTCAATTATCAGTCGAAACGCTAATATTTATATTTTACTCCTACCTTTTGTGAGGTGGTATTTCGCCGGTCGAGTCGGCCCACTGGTGCAACAGATGTTATTGCGGGCTCTACAATTGTGCCTGTAATTCCTAGTTCCGTTAATTATTTAAGGTGCCTAATTACTCTATTCCTATAGCATTCACACAACACTAATATACCAGTCTTTTCCTGAACAAAAACCCGGAATTTATAGTTACAATAACTTCCATGGTTTGTTTAAATCATTCACGTATTTGTAAAATATGTGTCAAATGATACGATTAATTTTCGTCCCTGAGCCGCCCAATCCCCGGCTGCCAGTCAAACGAACGCGCGCAATGTACAATAATTATAAATAAATGAAACGAGCCCGGATCCCACTAATCCCTCGGGGTCCGGCGGCTTGTTTACATCCCCGTGACCGTCACGGATTACGTGTACCCTAATCAAAGACGACACTATTTTTAATTAAAATATTTTATCAATGGATTTTTTTTTTGAAAAGAAGCCATGCCGGAACAGTTATTCTGCTGATGTGTGACGTGAAGAGAAAGGAAATAAGGAATTCGCGAGAACTCGTGATGCGTGAAAAAAATATTTCATTTTAAAATAGTCTAAAGTTAATGACGGACGTAATTATTAATCATCTTTACACAATAAAATAAAAAAGATAAAATTTACATACAACCCAACCTATATTGTTTTTTAATCGTTAAATAAAAGATAAACTTCTAATACGGACATATTTGGTTGTAAGCCAGCTTATTCAGCCATCTTGATACGTAGTTGGTGATTAACTAAAATACATATTGAACTATAAAACCGAAAGAATTGTTATTTATTTCAAGTGGACCTCACAGAAAACAGGCGTGAGGTAGAAGTACTTTGCGTTTCGTCTGATGAGTGAGGTGCCGGAGGCCCAATTCTTATACTCCTTCTCCCATCCTTTCATAATAAGGAAAAGATATAAAGAGAAAGAGGATTGGACGGGGTGGATAGGGAACGGTAACATCCTGTCTATACCCTCCTCTGTCCATTAAAGGTAGGCAACGCATCTTCAACACATTTGCTTGTTGCGGATGTTTATGGGTAGCGCTCACTTAACATCAGGTGATCCGCTTGCTCGTTTGCCACCTGCTACCATAAAAAAAACATGATCCTGGTCTGGACATGGTTATGATTCACTTATTTAATTACGTGTAAGGTCATTGATAAAAATGTTGAAAGTGGAAAGAGCTTTTATAGAATTTCTTCTTTTCAACAGTGCCCGCAACATCTGTTGCACGAATGAGCCGGCTCCACCGATGAAATACCACGTGACCACCATCGTGAGGTCTCTTATAATAATATAATGTATACTCTAGGTGACGCCTGTCTTATGTGAGTAAGACACACGTAGAGTATTCTGCATTTCGTCTGATGAGTGAGGTGCTGAAGGCCTTCCGTAGAGGGAGCATCGGGTCATTACATGCATGCATGCAATATGGACTACGGTCATACTGTGCCGACCCCACATTAATAAGAAAAGGGAAGGGTGAAAAAAATTTGCCATAGTCGGTATTACTGATGTATTTTTTACCAGTTTTATAAACATTTTTTTGCTCTATTGAATTCTTTTGAGAGATAAATAAAATCACCTTTCAATATTTTAAGGGTTTTTAAATTAATCTCCGCTTTGTAAGGTAATCTAAGCTTAGAATTTTTTGAAATTGCTTTCGGCAAGTATCTCAGTATTTATAATTTCCATCTCATTGTTTAGTTTCTCAATTTTAATTCAAGATATAAGAAATAAATTTCGACGGCCTTAGGGACTACTACGTGTTTAGGGATTTAACATTGGTAGAGGTCGCAACAATAACATCAGTTGGAAGAATGGGCCGACTCCACCGGAGAAATACCACGACTTCTCAGAAGACGTCAAGTAGAAGTATGATTCTATGTTCTGTCTGACGAGTGAGGTACCGGAGGCCCAGTTCTAGTACTCCTCCCTTTCCCATCCTTTCATAATAAGGATAGGATTGGAAGAGAAAGAGACTGGACGGGGTGGATTGGGAACGGTAACATCCTGTCTATTCCCTCCTCTGTCCATTAAAGGTAGGCAACGCATCTTCAACACATTTGCTTGTTGCGGATGTCTATGGGTAGCGCTCACTTAACATCAGGTGACCTGCTTGCTCGTTTGTCACCTTCTACCATAAAAAAGGGTACCTACCTATATATGACTAAAATTGTGCTTGGATTAAGGTACATTTTAATATATTTTTTTATTCTAAGGGCATCTTAGGTAAATTTTAATTCAAATTTCTCAGAATTTCTTAGTTGTCCACGGACCTTTATGAATTGAATATTTTGAGGAAATATTAGAGAGAGAGAGAGAGAGAGACAGAGAGAGAGAGAGACTAACAATAAGTTGAACTTCTCTCTTAAAAATAAGTGTGCATTTTTTAACTTAAAGTCAAATCACATTTGAAATATTTGTACTAAATTATAATTCGTCAAACATAATCTTCGGTTATGGATTCAATCGAAATATATATGTTTTTATGTTAGATTAAAGATAAAGGAAAATGAACTTATTATTTTATAGTTGTTCGGTCGCTGCAACGCAATGCAGATCTCTACTTATTTTGGAAACAAGCCAACTCTTTTGTTATGTTTCACCATGTTACTTTTTATAAGAGTCTTACTTAATACTCAGAGCTGCAGCGTTGTGAGATTAACTATGTTAACCTACTTGGACACAGTTTTTCAGCCACGTCGTAAATTATGTACATCTTATATTAATATGACTTTGTTTCAAAACATTTCTTCTGAATATATATGTTTTACTATCTGTTGGCTGTGGTACGCATTCGTTTCTTATCTTTTTAGCCGGATTTTATTCTAACTTGATTTCGCCTATTTATTACTTTAAATTATAGGTAGTTAAATGTCAAAAATTTGTTATTGGTTGCTATGGTAATGTGACCAAACGTCAAAAATATGTTTTTTGTCGTATACATTTATATTATGTTGGTTTTTATTTTCCTATCTATCCTATCCTTAGGAAACTTTTTCAGGATGAAACGTACCCCATGTTATTTTCTGTACCCCTGGTATTGTGTGTGCAAATTTTGGTGGTGAAGAGAGTAGATAAGAAGTGAAATCGTAACAAAATCACATAAGGAACGTCGTTATTCTAGAAAGCCTACTTGCTCTGACCTAATGCTGGTTTTACCACTATTAAATCTGAATAAAGTTAAAATACTACCCTTATATAATATAACTAATATAAATGTAATGTTTTTTTGTAACGCTTTAACTCCTCAACGATTCAACAGATCATCATGAAATTATGCAAGTACTATGAGGGCTACAGAAAATGACTTGCGGTACATATCTGTTCCTGAAGTACACAAAAATTTTAATAACAATATCGGTTGCTATGGTAACGTTTAATTTTATGACAATAAAAACTTTTTAACAGATGTTGGCTATAAATGGAATTTATTTGACGTCCAATCATCTTATGTAATTTTCCAAATGAGAAAAGAATACGCGTGAAGCCGGGTACAACAATTAGTTTGTAATATTTTCACTTCTATATACATACGTGACGTATTATCTGTCACTCTCATTTCAAATGGTGCTCAGAAAAGCTCTTACCTTGCAACCCTCAAACACATTCCCCGCAGACTCTCGAAGCTCAAATCAAAGCACTCATAACATTCGCTGTTCAAGACAGCCACGCCATCTAGCGGAGATCCTCACTTCAGGGGAAGTTATTCTTTATGGTGTGTCTTTAACCAATGGTCTAGTCAAACGGGTCTTTCAAATCGAGCTTGCTTTCTTTACACACTAGTAGAATTGTGTACACTTTATACGGCAAATAATAACTTTAACTTATACGAAGTATAAATAACATTTGTTTTGAATTTATTAGGTTTTAAACGTAACAAATTTTCAGTTATTTAATTGTTTTTAAAATTGCAAAAAACCCAAGATTAAACAGGACATGATCTACAATCTGTATATAGAAGAAGAAACTGACTGACTTATATATCAACTTACAGCACAAACTGCTTGGTCCAGATACTTGAAAATTTGCTCAGAGATTTCTGTGTTTGTTTAAAGGATCACTAAAAAAGTATTTTTCTGAATTCATCCCCTAAAGGTCTAAAGTAGGGGATGAAAGTTTGTATGGAAGATATATTTATAATCCAATGTAAGTTGACCTCGAATCTAAATTATCGATCATTAAATAGAGTGAGAAATTAAATTGCAGGTCTGAAACCGCATGTTATGGCTGCACAATATAACATTACCATCTTCTTCTTTTCCATCTCACTCTATTTTATGGAAGCTGATCATCATGGACATTGGACCCTATGGGATAATTATTTCTAAAAAAGTCTAACTTCGATGATTACTTAAGTTAGGTTAAGTCTTGAGAGTTATTGAGAATTATCTAGATAAACCAAACCCATAAAAAGTGATTGAAGTGTGACAATTCCAAAAAGAAATCCATAATCTCTGTCTACCCCCCTAAGTTACTGTCCTGTTTATTTATTTATTTGTGATGTATAAGCCAATATAATCCGTTCACTTTATTCATAGTATGTTTAATATGGAATTGCTCTAAACTTATGAATTGCTTGAGGAGCAAAATTCGATGTAACTCGCGCCGAATGTAAGTGCCTTTTACTGTAAAGGATACTTAGTAGTTTAGTGGCCTAAGGCGAGGGCAACCGTGGTGTGGTCCAAGTCACAAGATATGGTTTTGTATGATCCTAAAATATAAAAAAAATTGTTATTTTTTTGTTGCGAAAATGAGTCACACGAAACAATCTACTATACTGTCAGTATAGTAGAGGTCGTCCCAGGTGAACTTATACTGACCAGATTGGTGACATACTAAAGAAAGACGTTATTCTGAATACCTGTAACCAACGAACATGTATGCGTAGATGTATGAATGTAGAAAAAGCAAAGAGGTGTGAGTATAGCGTCAAAGATTCTTTACATCAATAAATAATTTAATTTAATTAACTTTAACTCTTACGCTAATGTTTTAAGTCCGTCCGAAGCTATCACAAAGTAAACTTCTCTACTGTAATTGTTGTTAACGCAACCGTGGCACAGACGAGGCCGTTGTCTCTCATCACCGTCTCACTCAATTACACTAAAATACAACGGTACGCCACTGCTTCATATTTGGAACTGAACTTTATTATAATCTGTGTTATAAATAAAATCTTCGTGCACTATATACACAATTTAATTAAAATGTATTAATTGTATGTAATTGTTGATCAGATTAATGAAATACTAAAGAAGGGCGATATAAGTACCCGTAACCGACGTGTTTTGTATGCGTAGACGTATGGATGTAGACATCTTTAGGTCTGCGCGCCAAATGAAAATCCGTAACCCCTACCTACCCTGCTGGATTACGCACGTGAGCGTATATTTATTTTTAATTAAAATATAAAATAAATAAACGCAATATGACAACACGAAATAAAAAAAATGTTGAAGACACCTGACATATATTTCAAAACCGTAGCCTGAATGCAAAACTTTACAAAATGTGAAGTAAGGAGTACACTTCTACGTGTCGACTGACTAGTGTGGTATTGGAGGCTGGATTTCCCTTCCCTCACTTTGTCCTCCTCCCTCACCCCTTCTCCTGTC
>JWHW01025428.1:28616-48264 GCA_000931545.1 Papilio glaucus | reverse complement strand
CAGTATCAATAACGATCATTTTACTACTTCGAATGGGATTGAGTTGAAATGGCTAAAGCATAAACATTTATATTGATATTTTTATTTTCGTTTGCGACTTTATATTTGCAATGGGGAAACGAAAATAAGAGAATTACTACATGTCAAGGTTGCGAATCTACAAAAAGAGTTGCAGCGATGACAATCACAATGTGGTTCAAAAAGAGAGTATGTACTGATTTTAAACTACACTCAGAAACTACTGTTTAAGAAACAGGTTTAGAACAGACAAAGGAATTACATACAAGTTGTAAGTACATAGTAACATCAAAGTACTTTAACGTTAGATCACAAAGTGGTTCGCTGGTAAATCAAGACATGAAACCTCAAATAGTTCGATAATTTAAATAGAACTATTCGATCAAAAATAATCCTAACTTATATTTTAAGTCCGAGTGTGAGTTTGTTTGTTACGCTTTAACTGAACGACTCAACTGATCAACCAGAAATTTTTCACACACGTTGTCAGGGTTAAAGAAGATTACGTGAGGTAGGTACTATCCCACTTCTGAAAATAAAACTGTTTCCCAGGTACATAAAACCCTTCATATACAATATCGGGAGGCTGTGGATAGTAATGATTCATGTTTTAATAATAACATCTTTTTGACACCTATTTACAGTCTATTTATTATTGTACGCGTTGTCATCATACACAAATTTCCAGCGTGAAAAATGAGAAATGAAGCGTGTGAAGCCTAAGAACTATAAATTAAATGTACAATATATTCTCGAGTAAGCAAGCAAGTGCAAAACAATGTTCAAATACAAAAACAACATCTCTGCAGACAAATGGCCAGCGGGTGAATTAAGCAAGAAGCGTCGCTGGCTCGCGACACGCAAACTCAGCAGTAAACATTGTTTCGCCGGCGCACTAACTTATCTGTGCTTTATTGCTAAGTTCACAACTTCAATAAACTATTTTATGTTCGACTTTGATAATAAAATAACGAGGTAAAGAGAAATATGTCTTTATACAACAGTTGGTTGAATGAGGTTTGGGATGAAAACGTAAGATACAAATAAATTATAAGTGGTAAATCAGAAGAATAAGCCTTCACGAAAGGAAGACTACGTCCAGCTATTTTATTTTCATTAATAAGATTCATTAATCATACCATCATAATGTTACGCAGAATGGCAGAAATTTTCTCTGGAGAAGATTCCTTTGAAAGACAAAAGAAATTTTTGTGGAATATTTAAGAAAACTAAAAGACCATGTTAATTTTTCTAATATAGGTAAGGTACCTTAGCGCTTTTGGCATAACTGTCAATCCTTTGACAGTTAGCGCGAGCACCTTAAGTAATGGATGAATGTTTGTATGGGAAAACTACCCGTGCGAAGCCGGGGCCGGTCGCTAGTAAGCTATATATATGTAGTTTCATTAAACTTCTTTTTATAAGTGTAAAAGAGTTACAAATAATCACACATTCTCATAAACTTTCACTATTGTGATTAAACTTTCCTTTGGGTTCGTTCGTCACAGTCAAGCGTCCTCAACTACTGTACTTGCAAATTCGTTTGCAAATCTTCAGGTAATGTCAGTAGCTTCGGTGCTACTGCGGATCACATCAATTGCCCTCTCTTTTGGTCCCTGAGTGACTTTGAGCCGTCTCCAACTGACATTAGAACACCATTTTGCTTACATCTTAGGATACGGTCTGCGAAGAAGATGCGATCTTGGGATGAGGTCGTGGGTTCCAATACACCATTCCATTATTGTCTTGAACATTTTCTAGTACAATCATAAGCTTAGTAAGTGTATTTAGAAAAAAGTTAGCCAAAAAACTTTCATAAAAAAACATAAACCCAAATAATATGACAAGGATTTTCCTCATGATTTTGGAGATATTCCGGATGATTCCTCATTCAACATTTCATGTTCAAACCTTTGATACCTACCTATTAAGGTTACAGCAACCTTTTGTTTTGTTGTAGACAAATTGTAATAAACCGAGTGTCTATCGGTGGAGCAAAATAGAATTTGATAAAGCATCGACAGCCTTCACGTCGCGACGCCCGCACGGCGACGCGTCTGATAAATTCCAATCGACGCGAATAAAATGAACCAAATACGAAACTAAGTTCCGGGCATACTCAGCTCACAGAATATTCGAACATCTAACACGAAGTTAGGTCTTTAATACTTGCCAATCTAAGAAAGTCCTTCGCAGGGATATAAAGACAGATTTCAGTCGTCTGTATTCGATCAAGAATTTAAAATAACATCTTTGATTTCCTAATCTATTTTAATTTGTTAAATATTGTAAACGTGTCGTCTTAAATGTTAACCCATTAAAATGTTAGCCGAGATAAAAGTTTGGGTCTCCAAACGAAAATATGATGGTTCTTTTTAAAGATAAGGATGAAAACTAGCAGCTGGTTGTCTAAGTGATTACCAACTCATCTACGACACCAGAGACACTGAAGACGGGTTGCCAACCTTTAAAGGAGTACGCTCGCTTCTTGAAGGAGCGTAAGCCGTATTAGTTTGGAAATACCGCAGGATCATTCCAAAAAGTGGTTGTAGTGGAATGTCAACCATTAAGTGGTGAGGATAGTATCTGGAGTTAGGAGTAAAATTATCGTAGTAGTGTCGAGTGTTAGTATCAAGTAAGAGATAAGCGCTTACTAATGTATTCCTAATTAGGTATAATAGTGGAATGTTTTTTATTTATTTATTTAGTGGTACAATTTTACACAACAAGTATATATAATAAATATACAGCCAAAAACAAGATATGTAAAGTTGTGCTTGTTTGTTAAACATCAAACATTTCAGTGCAAAACTTCGATATATATTTTCTTTAATTGAAATTGATTCACCCCGGTGTATCCCGGACTATTGCCTTGCGTAGATTTCCCCGGCGTATCCCGACGTTTGTCGGCATTGCGCGGCGCTTCGGCAATTTATTCAGGAATACGGGAATTCACTGAAAATACGTCATAACCAAGCAACTACTTTACTACTTTACCTCTAAACGAAATAATAAAACTCAACTCACAAAGAATCTTGAAATATATAAAACTAAATGATCAAATAAATATTTTTTTTTTTTTATCAAATGATTCGATGAATATTCTAAGCTTCGATATTTTTGCAGCGGCTCTGTAAGAAAGCGAAAAACTTGTGACAACTATAGAACATACGGTTTTAATCATTCGACAGAGTGATTCATGAGAACGGTTTAGATTATATAATTGGTTAAAGTTTTGTGTTAATTAGCTACGATGCTTGTTGTAGAAGACGTAGTGAGGTGGAGCGATATTAGGACGATAGAGGGAGAAAAAACACAGGCAGTCATAAGGACTGCCGACAACTGAAAACTCAAAACAGGCTCGACAATAGTTTAATAATAAATAATCAACAATAAACCCTTGTGTCTTAACAATAAAATTCAAAATTGAATACAAGACAAATAAATGAAAAAAGTTCGTAGAAGCTGTTCCAAATTCAAACAATTTCCGATCGTCTCTCCCGATCACATTTTCGTAACGCTTTCGTCGCGCATTCACCAGCTTACTGCCCAAGTCAAGCGTGACTAAAGTTTTCACTTCAAAAACTATTATCGGGTTTGCTAGTAAAATATTTTTATAAATAAATAAATATGAGCTCACGTCCGTAACGCAGAGGGGTAGGCGGAGATCGTGGATTTCCATTTAGCGCGATCCTGGCACACCTCTCTCGTTTCTTCTACATCCATACGCAAACATAGCCGTCGGTAACAACATACTCCTCATATCGCCCTTCTTTAGTATGTCACTAATCTGATTGATATAAGTTCTCCTGGAACATGCCAACACTGCCACTCACTTTTGCAACATAAATTTGTTTCGTTACTCTCTCTTCATTCATCCTTTCTATATTCCCGAAGCTCCGAAAATATAAGGTAAATATATACAAATAAGTTAATAATATTGATGCGCATAGAATTTTATTTTGTGAACGTGGTAACTCGCCGCGTTGCATGTCATCGGTTTTGCATGAATCCAATCCGAGCGGGCGCGGGGCGTGACGTCAGGTGTTTGTGACTGCCGGAAAAATTGATGCCGGGGAACATTTGCAAGTCCTATAGCTTTTGTCGAAATACCTCACGCCTGGGTATTTAGTTATCAACGGATTTTTGAAGTGCAAACTTCTTTAGCCGCGTCAGACGTTTTTTGTTAAGGGAAAATTTTATAGGTTGGGATGAACAGCATGCTCAATATCCGATATCAACATGCATGAAGTCGTCGAAGTTTTTGTCATTAAATTTTTGCTTTTATTCAATTTTGAATTTTATTGGTTAGATACAGTGTTTGTTTTTGTAGATGATTTATTTATTTTTGAACTATTGTCGCGCCTTTGTTTTGAGTTTTCGCTTCTGTCGGCAGTCCTTATGACTGGAAAGTTAAGTCAAATGTAACTTAAACTCACAAAATAAAATATAACTTAAGCTTTACTTGAGTTACAATAAAATGCTTCATTTATTCGCATTTGTATTATTAATTCAACTTAATGCCAAACATATTAGTTGCATTTTAAGTTATAAATCCAAATTCAACCTAACATTGTCGGTAACATGTAGGTAACGAGGTAACATATCTGAAATAACTAAGTTATAATCTGAGCTGCAAGTTGTTTGTAAGCAAGTTGAGCTTAAATTCTCTCACATTTATAAATTTTCATAAATCGTATTTGTGAACTTTCCCAAGCATACCCGTATGTTTGAAATACTTAAGTACCTTGTACCCAGGGACGGATTAAAACAATTTGCTTTGAGGGTTTGTAATGCATTCTCGCGATGTCAACTGGATTGTTGATATGAACTGATTGTCTGTTTTTAAAGCTGGAGACACAAATTCCGGACATCCGCCTAGAAAATTCGTGCACTTATTAATGACCTATAAAGAACTTAGTTTTAGTCCCCTGATCATAAACATACTGATAAAAAAATATTTCAATATAAATTTGAAAAAAGCGCCATCTAGTTAGCAAATGAAAAAAATAGATCTCCCTTTCTGTGTGTATTTTTTTTGTCATTTGCACACTAAAAGTAGTTTAGTAAACTGGCAACACGCTGCTCTCGTTCTATATATATTTATTTAGTTCTGCGTATTTTTTTCAATTTGTGTGTGCAGTTCTTAAACTGTTTTTCACGCTAGATAAAATTTACTTATAAACCAAAAATATTTGGCGATACGGAACCGCTCTCGCTTGCTCGTGCAGATTTCCCAAGTGTATGCACTTAGCGTTTGTCAGGTATACTCCACTATCGAAATATATTCCGCTTTACTCGAATTTACTAAGAATATTTTTAAAAAGTACACGTATCAAATAAACAGACTCTCATTCTTATTTACAATTTTTTTTTCTGTAAACGTACTATAGTAGAGTGTCACCGCACAGGCCAAACTATTGGGCCTAGGGACTTAAAATTTTGAAGATTTTACGAAAGTATTTTTGTCAATTCATCCCCTAAATGTCTGAAGTAGGGGATGAAATTTTGTATGTATGAGCAATAATTAGAATCCAATGTAAGTTGACCACAAATCTATATGATCAGTCATATTAAATAGGGTTCAACTTAGGATTAACAATCCTCAGTTGAATTGCACGGCGAAGAAACGGAGTTCAGCTTGTTCTGTATAATCTCAAGTCTGGTAATGCTGTATAGGATTTAATAACTACTAAATTCAATGTTCAATTTAATTGCGAATGTTTCTTTGCGATTATATTTATATTAGAATATGGATTGAGAGGCAAGTCATCCAATTTTGTGTAAACTAAACATAAGGTATAAATCTAACAGTGATAGAGCTCGGAACAACAATTAAATCTGTTGCACGAATAATCCGGCTGGTAAAATACCACTACCTCACAGAAGACAGGCGTGAAGTTATAGTGCTCTGTGTTTTGTCTGATGATTGAGGAGACCTAATACTATTCCTCTTCCCCTTCCTATCATTTTCTAATATGAAAAGGCCGCTTGCTCCTTTGCCACCACTGTGAGGTCGTTGTGTTTCACCAACAAGCCGACAAACATATTTTTTTGTTGCGGACTCTATCACTCTTCATGGTCTTCTTATGGGAAAAGGGGGGAAAAAAGATAAAGAGCAAGATGGTGGGAGGGCATTGTAAGGATATGGCGCCTGCGGCATGAAACACATAATTATTGCTAAATACTGGTATTTCTCCTTCCCGCCTGTATTCTGTGAGATCGTCTTACTTCGGGTACATCCCCGTACGAGCCATCCCATTTGTATTACATACTTCTATTGATGGCTCTACTAATCTTAAAATGTTCAGGAATCGAATACCGTTTTTATGAATCGAATAGCCTTAGATATTAGTTCTCTGACGAGATTACGTTTTCGTATCACGGCGTCCACGTCTCGTGCACTGTGAATACGGCAATTAGCAAATCAAATTGGGCCATTTTTCGAATGCAACCGGAATATTCGCATCACACGCTGCAGAATCTGTGTATAACTTCGTGATTGGCTTCTGTGACTGCGATTGATTTGATTATTCTATTAAAGCTTGTATTTGTGTTTTTGTCAGCATTATTTCTTAAATAGTAGCCAGTTACATCGAAATGTAAATTATATCCCATTCCCACCATCTGGATGGTTGGCATTATTGGCACTTTAGTGCGAAGTTTTAGCAATTTCCTCCCTCTTACGACTACGTTGTGGAACCCTGTGTCTCCAGCGGTATTTCCAAACCAAAACGACTTATGGTCTTTCAAGAAGCGACCGTAATCCTTCCTTAAATTCCTGCAAAGGGTCTGCAGTTCGTCTAGTGTTGCGGATGTTCACGGAAGTCGGATCACTCATCGACTCGCTGCCCGTTTGTCCCATTATGGTATATACAAATATAATTCGCAATAGAACCAATAATTCCCCCAGAGTTACTAAACTTAAGATAATGTGCAAGGTACATAGATTATAACAGAATGGGGCTAAAAGGTTGTGGATTTACTGCCAGGTGGACCTCGCGCAAGATGAACCGACGATCAGGTCTACTGGATGAGGAGGGCAATGGACAGATTTGGGCAGATTCTGATGCTACCTACGTCATTTAACGGATGCATTTTGATTGATAATGACGACGATACAGAGTACATAATAACCTTTAATAAACCAATGATTTTAATTTTTGTACACTGTATTAATATAAATAATATCAACATATATATATTTCATCAATAAGTTTTTTTATCTTGAGTTCAAATTGTCTATTAAAAGTATATCTTCTAGAGACACCTGTCAAACATTCTACATTTTATCAAATAGTGTTACCTATATTTTGTTAGTTAATATGTCGTAGAAGTACGGATACGTAACATACGAGTTACGTTGAGCAAAAGAATAACATTTGATTAAATTCCGGCTTCAAAGATCCACATCTTTAATTTAAGAAGTTATCGTGGCTCGCTTTTCCAACGCGCGGTTTCCAATGTGTACGGACAATCGACATAGTCGATTGTTTCTAGAAACTTCTACCTTTTATTTATTCACTAGCTGTTGCTCACAGCTTCGCACGCATTTATTTTTTTACTCACTAGTTTTTAAACTTAATTCGTCGTAAAGTGCAGTGAAATATGTCCTGCCCACTTTTAATGGACAGAGGAATGGATTAACAGGATTTCTTTCTCTATTTTTCCCTCCCTCGTCAAATCCTCTTCTCCTTCCATCCCATACTTATACGAAAACGAAAGGAGAGGGAAGAGGCCCAAAATTCCGACACCTTTCATCCGACAAATCACAGAATATTTCTACTTGACGCCTGCCTTCTGTGAGGTCATGGTATTTCACCAGTCGAAGTACATCGGTGCAACAGATGTTGTTCCAGGCTCTACCACTAATAATGTTAATCTGACTATTCTTGTAAGTGTAGCTAAATATGACAACAAAATAATAATACGGGAACGAAGTAACAGAAACATCTAGCAAAAGATATGAGTGTCGACACGACGCAAGTGGAAATCGCACTCGATACACTCTCCGCTTCCATAATACAGGTGGTACAACAATACGTCTCGATAAGTAAAATATTTTTCTTTCACGCTCGATTCGATTTGCCTCCTTCCACTCCACTCGAAACTCGGTAAATATGGGTAGTTAGTTCCAAATTCAATGTTTTGTTTGGTTTTCATTACAACAAAGTAAACATAACTGATTTTGTCAAAATCAATTTGTTTTTTTTTTTAAAAACAAAATTGACAAAATCAATGTTACAGGCAACACCGGCCACTGTTGCCGGAAGGCTCTGCTAGCAGTAAAGTACCACAACCTCACAGATAGTAGATATAGTATGTGGATAAATAAGCACATGCGCTTAAAACAAAGAAGTGTAGGCAGAGATTACAGATTTCCATATGGCACGGTCTTCGCCTCCTTATAGTTTATTGCACATCCAGATAGAATTTTTGTAAATAAACAAACTTCAGTTAGTATAGCGGCCAAAACACTTTTTATTCTTTTATCGGATGAGTTGTAATTTGACGGAAATCGTGAGATAAAGTGATGTGTATTAGCTAATGTGAGCAAATGTTGTTTTTGAGAATATTTTTGGAATTTACGAATTTTGACATAAAATACCTTTTATGTTAAAATTCGCTTGCATTATTCTTATTTGTGTAGTTATTATACGGTTGTAACCTTTGTTTACAAAAATTCCATCTTGATATGGAACAAACTTTACATTCATACCATGACTGATACTCTTAATGCCGCTGTTTAATACGTCACCAATCTGGTCAGTATACGTTCTCCTGGGACGACCTCTACCGACACTGTCAATCACTTTCGCAATATAAATATGAAAATGAAATATCTACTTCACAACATGCGTGAAGTAAACATGAAGTAAACATGAAGTAAATACATTTGAATACTTTTGTATGACTGCTGCCTTTCGCCCCTTACTACCCGCACCTTTATAACAGTACTGATTGTAGAGAAGGGTAATATTTTTCGCGCGTATGTTTGTACATCCGTTTTATTACGATCTGTAGCTTAAACAGATTCGTTTCCTTTCCCTGGAGTGTCATCAGGTAATATCTGATGAATGATGGTATAGTGGTGGTCAGTTTTTCTAGTCTCGTCTGGCATTCACCAGCTTACTCCTTGCCTAAAAAAGTTTTCACTTCAAAAAATCTTTAATATGAAGTAAGCCTTTACGACAAACGTGTTACAGTTGATATTTCCTTGGTTTGACATTCCTGGCGCTTTCTCTTGCAGATAGAATATTTATCATATCAAAGAAAAATTGTTAGAATATTTTTGCACATTGACAACAGTTTTGCAAGATCGGAACTTTGTCAGGAACGACATTTGGAATTTTCGCTGAATTTTCCTTTATAAAAATTGAAGGAAATCTCTTTGGAATTTATTCAACTAATATCGTAAACGTGAAAGTTTGTGAGGATGAACATTTACTCTCTTATGCAAAAACTACTAAACGGAATTTTATACAACATTACTATTATATACTAGTCTAAGATCCAGCATAGGGAACTTATACCCTCATCTGTTGCCCTTGGGTTGAAGCCTTGCATAACTCGCCGTTGGTGATTCCAGGAGTTAAACTTACGTAAAGGTAAAACGGATGTGAGATGACCTCGATTTGACGTCCACATACACCTAACCCATTAAATCGTCAACGGCGAGTTACGCAAGGGTTCAACCAAATCTGGTTTTTACAATTTAACAGTGTTTGCCCCAGATTTAGCTCGGTAACCCACTTGTGATTTATCGTTTTTATTTGATATGATTTTTCAAAATTATTATCTAAAATATAAAGGTCCTGATCAAATAGCAGATGAGGGTGTAAGTTTCTTATGCCGGATCTTGTACCATATCTTATACGTTGAAATAATAGTTGTCTTCTTTTCAGATAGCATCGTGTACTGTAGTATTTAGCGCGGATGCTCGTATGTATAGATTTCCCTTCATAATAGAGTTATCAGGTTACGAGCTAATAAGGAGTACAAAATGCCGGGCTCACTGTAGAGTACTTATGTTTTAACGATTTACTATCTCTATAACTGGGGTTTACGCTAACGTCATATACACATGACACTTCGAGGAAGTATATAAGTCTATAGACACTTCACTCTTCAAAATCCACAATAGAACAGACAAAAATACATATGTTTATGTCTTGGTCATATCGTAGAAGCTACTTCATACTATGGTAGAACATAAGTGATCATATCGCAAAATAGTTAAATTGTTCACCGTAGGAGGCGTTGGTGTAGTTTTTTTACCATTATTCACACACGGCCATCTGATCCCAAACTAAGAGCTTGTACTATGGAAACCAGATAACTGATTTACTACATATACTACTTTTATTTTGTAAACACATACTTAAATAGATAATTACATCCAGACTCAGAACAAACAGACATGATCATGCACACAAATATCTGTCCTGGGTGGGAATCGAACCCACGACCTGCGACGTGGAAAGCAAGTATCTTACTAACCTCGCCAATCAGCCGGTCAATTTTGTTTTTTACAATTACTCTATTTTTTATGGAAAAAGATCGCAAACGAGCAAGCGGATCAATTGATGTTAAGTGAACGCTACCCATAGACATCTGCAACAAGCAAATGTGTTGCAGATGCGTTGCCTACCTTTAATGGACAGACGAGGGTATAGACAGGAAAAAGAATATTTCTTTTTCCTCGCCAACCCCCTCCCCGTCCTATCCTCTTCCCGATCTCATCCTATCCTTATGAGGTAAGGACTAACCAAAAGTAACCGAGATTATTCAGATTAAACGAATGCCAGTAGCCAGTAGCCAGCCAGTTTTCATTTCTAGGTTACATGACAAATAGAAGAAGGCAGGGTGACCACGCAACGGAAATCAATGTCACAGACAGACAGTCTGTTGATTTCATTTAAGTTTTAGTTGTAATATTAGTTAAAGAAGGTTATGGAACACATGTTCTGTGCTGTCCTTGTCAGTGATGATTATGAAAGAGAACAAGCTCTTAAAGGGCTCAATAGAGCCGCAGAGAAAATGTTACAATTCGAATGTGAAAAATTTTAGGTGTTTTTGGATTTTTTCACCTTTCTTTACTGTTTTGGATATGCAAAACCGGCATTCTCAAATTAGGTTAGCAAGGAGTGATGAGGGAGCTGATGTTTGAATAATGTAGTCAGCTTTTGGTGACAGGTTGCTATCTTATCGCCATCTAATGATCAAGACAAGGATGTTGTGTACAATTCAAAAATAGAATAGGAATCGAAATTAAAACTCTATCTCCCTTTATTAACTTTTCGTGAAGTTACATCGAAATAAAAAAATAAACGCACAGCTTCGAAAGTGAGGTTAGGAAAAATACATTTTCTATTTGAGATTCAGAAATAATTAGTAAACTTTATGAATGAAAGTATAATTGAAATAAACAGGAATAACAGAGAGCAGAACGCAAAAGTGTATGAGCAAATTAAAAGTGAAAGTGCAACGGGTCAGATCAACTTGGCCTGTAATTAAATTTCAGTTTACTTTACAAATGAAATCTGTAAAGTTTTACCTACATTGTTAACTATATAAACTGTCAGTTTGAATTAGTCTGCGTACATTTAACTTACCATCAATGATATGGTTCCATTTGCTAGCCATAGCTTAATATTGATATGTCAAATAAACAAGCTTTAGTACGGCAGTGAGATATTTTAATCGAGAAATGCCAAAAAAAAAACTTTTAAACAAAAACAAAACCGACTTCAAAAAAACTATATTCAAAAACAACAAATAAACTTAAAAGTATAAAATAATTTTACGCAATTAAACATAAGAATCAATTTTTAATCATATTTATTTTTGGAGTTGGTGTCAGCTGTGTTTGGTAGCGATCGGATCAACATCTGAGGTAATAAACATAAAAAAAAACATACAGACGAATTGATAACCTCCTCCTTTTTGAAGTCGGTTAAAAATGAATGGGCCTATAGGTACAGTAGTGAGGAGTCGGAATGTGTCTATGAAGGCTCGTCTGGCAATACACAATGCTGTACTAGTCCCCACTTTAATGTATGGTAGTGAGAGCTGGGTTTGGCAGGAAAAGCATGCTAGTAGAGTTAATGCCGTTGAGATGCGATCCTTAAGAAGTATGTCAGGCGTGACGTTAAATAATGGGATTAAAAATTGCGTTATTTATATAATTATAATAATTATTATCAGTGGTCTAATAAATATTAGGTTTTTTCATTCGTCTTATTTCCAGAAAACGTAAAATTTATGTTTGTTTTTAATATTAAAATATATTTGTTGCACCGCAACCGTTTGCCTGTTCTCCTCTTACATTTGAGTTATAATAGAATTAGCAAAGAACCGACATCAATTTCTATCTCTATCTATCCCGAATGAGTTAAAAAGTCATGAGTATTTATATTAAAAACAAATGTCACGTCTGTACGTACATATATTATTTCAATCCAGCTCATGCATTGTTTTGTTTTATGAAAGGTCGAGAGGAGGCGCGCCTGGAGTGGACTGCGGTCGAGTTTGGAATTAAATTTGGCCGCTGTTTAAATATCTATAATTGGGGCCGTAGTTAAAAAGAGGTTTTATTTGCCTTATGACCTTTAAAAGTAATTAATTTCAAATACACAAATACATCCCATACAGACATTTTAAGGAGTTTTTTGACAAGTATGTATGCGGTCACGCCCGTAACCCAGAGGGGTAGGCAGAGATCAAGGATATCCATTTGGCGCGATCCTGGCACACCTCTCTCCCATCTTCTACATTCATACATCTACGCATTTTTTGTCTGAATGAAATATCAAATAACTTCATAAAGTAATACATTTTCGAAGATTTTAATCGATATTCTGATAATATATAGTTTAACAGTAGTAGAGCATGCAACAACAACATGGTTGCTGGAATGGGCCGGCTCGACAGGTGAAATACCACGACCTCGCTGAAGACTGGCGTGAAATAGAAGTTAGTGTCTCCTCCGATGAGTGAGATGCCGGAGGACTAATTCTAGTCCTCTCCCCCTTAAAGAAGGTGGAGGATTGGACCGTACCGGTCACTTAAGATCGCTCGCGCATTACCCCACCATCTTCTATAAAATAGTCTTTTTTATGCAATGATTTAGCCGAAAATCACCAGGTAGCGTGTGCTATTTACCACAATGTGTATTGTTAAAAGGCTGCAAGTCATATTCGCTTAATAATTGTGATAATTAAATATGACAAGTCTATATCAACTATGTCTAGTGGGCTCCCTCTTCACCAGATCATCAGTTCATCTTGTAAACCTGCCGGCCACGTAGGCCGCCATTCTAGGACCTTTTTAGTAATACCTTTATTGAATTCAAAATGTCTACCATTTTGTAAGTTAAATTATCATCGCAAACTTTGTTACTTTCTAAAATAATATCTTGCATCAACTATAAAATGAGTAGCAAAGCTTTTAGCCAACTCACTACTAAATTTGGAAGATATCCAAGAGAAGCATTACCGTCTTCAGATTGGCTAATGGTGCGACTTTAGTTCACTAACAACTTTAGCTGTTTCTTTGCCTACTATGACCAGTATCAGATTCGATGCCCGAGGTTTTTTTTTGTTTGCAGTGACTCCCTGTTGCCGTTTTTTGCCAATCCCTTGCCAATTTTATTTTTAAATTTATTTTGGAAATAAACATTCATTTACATATGGATTATTAAAGTAATATTATTATATTTATCGGAGATGTCAATAGTACGAAGTGTGGACGATGTCAATAGCACGGACATAGATTTGACGCACAATGTGGACAGCGACTAACTTCAGTTGACAACAGGACGGAAGCGTTTTAGACCACGCTTCGACAGAGTCTGGGGAGTAGTAGTTCGTACGGATTGGTTAGCGGATCGAGGGTTCTCTATTAAACCACTGGGCGAACGACTCGTCTAGGAACTGTCTTACGGCTCGGTTTACAGAAAACTTGTGAAAATGTAACTTCATAGTGGTTAAAAAGTGTTTCATTACTGTACGTATCCCACGTTACGTCCACGAAGATGTATCCAGCGAAGAATATCAGCCAATTCGACTAAGGACTACCAGTAAGAGACAATCCTTTCTCGTCTAGTGTCCGACATATACATAAAGACTTGGAGTGCCATTAATTTTTAAAGACGAAATTTATCCAAAAAGGACAAAAACTATGTGGACAAAATTATCACAATAACTGTTTCAACGGATCGTTTTATTCAATTCGTCTAACATTGAATAAATTGCAATAGAAAAAGGAGTAGACTCGATAAATGCTAAATTCCCTCGCTTGGGAAATCTCCACGAGAAAGTTGGATCCGTATTTCCTTGTAGCGAATTATTTTTGATTCATACGCTTGTAAATTACTTTTACCTAACAATTTGAAGGGCCACGGAGTATATTACTTTAATGTATGGAAGTGAGAGCTGGGTTTGCCAGGAAAACCATGCTAGTAGAGTTAATGCCGTTGAGATGCGGTCCTTAAGAAGTATGCTAGGCGTGACTTTGAATGATAGGATTAAAAATAGGATTATAAGGGAAAAGTGTGGCATAAACGTGGATGTTGTGATTAGAATTGAGAAGGATATGCTTCAGTGGTTCAGTCATGTTGAAAGGATGAATGAAGAGAGAATAACGAACCAAATTTATGTTTCAAAAGTGAGTGGCAGTGTTGGTAGGGGACGCCCTAGGAGAACCTATATCGATCAGATTAGTGGCTTACTAAAAAGGACGATATAAGGACTACCCATAACCGACGAGCATGTATGCGTAGATGTATGAATGTAGAAGAAGGGAGAGCGGTGTGCCAGGATCGCGACAAATGGAAATCCATGATCTCTGCTTACCCTTAGGTTACGGGCGTGATTGCGGGCGTGCGCATATTTATATAATATGCACTTTATTATTAAGGTATTCTGAAATAAATAAAATCAAACCCACCAACAAAAGCTATTAGTTTTTTGGATACAGATTTTTTCTTTTAATTTCATTTGTAAAATCTATACTTAGCTATGAAGCTTCAATTCAAAATGAAACCAATAGTAAGACTTTAAATAAAATGGGGTCTTTAAGAATTTAAATAGACCAGGAATTCATATTTTGTAAGTACACTTTCTCAAGTGTTTGCATACAAAACATTTTGTCGACTACTAATGTGGATAACGTAGTGAAGCTGTGAAATGTCGCCGATATCTGTTGCTGGAGACAGCGCACTGTTTACATTCTCAAAGTGCTTTGCTGTGTTAAGCGCCTACGTAGCTTGCCTCTCGTATTATTGTTGTTTATAGAATATTGCTACAGACTATATCTGTATGTCTACACTAATATTATAAAGAGGATAGATTTGTATGTTTGTAACTAATAAGCACAAAAAATACTGGACCAATTCCAAAAATTCTTTCACTAATTGCAAATTCTTCTATGGAGTAACAAGGGATATATCTTTTTATTTGTCTATCTATCTATCCAGACGATGATGGGGCGTTCTGCTAGTGTTTTATAATTACATTTGTATGTTTGTTACGTTTTTATAACCCAACCATGGAACCTATTTAAAAAGTTTGGACCATAACGTTAGTAGCAAAAATAAAACTTGAACAATATAAAATAGATTTTTTTTTATATATTAATGACCTAATGGCCGAGTAGTTTCTGACTAGAACATAAGTGCATTGGCTTCTTTCAGAGGAGGAGAGGAGAGTACGCTCAGACCCATAGTCACTCTTAGAATCCTTGAAATAAACGGAATACAGCTGGAGTCCATAATTTTACAATTCAGTTATTCTAGGTAGAAATGTACGCAACTAAAGCGAATGGTTGCGCAATGCCAACCAATTTGGATTATTTATTATTGACACGTGTAATTAGAACGATAGATCGAAAACCGATTACAAACTACGAAGCTACTGACAATAACCGAATACAAATTTACACATCCGGACATAACGTCAAATTTGAATCTATGGTTGAGTTATATCAATTGAACAACGGAAATGCAAATTTGCGGCTAAATTCAGTTCTTCCGGTAAACATATAACAATGGTCAAACAAAACTGATTAATAAGAACATATGATATCACTTCCCAATAGCTGAATGGTTGCAAAATTCAAATACAAATCTAAATCCCCGGTTAAGGTCCTAGAAACATCTATTTTATTTGCGCACTATAAAATATCATCATAAAATCATACACTTACAATGACTGTTAATGAGGTTTGGTTAGATACAATTCAATTAGAGGAAATTGTAGGTTTAAGAAGGACCGTACCAAATAGAAACCTTTCATCAATGTCTTTTCTTCTGGGTATCACTAAAATGGTGTTGGATGGATTGTTTCACCTTCTCCTTCATTCGTCATTAGGGGATCATTGTTGGGTATAGTTCTCCCTCAAGAATCGTTCAGTCCCTTCTCCTAATACAATGACTCCCGCAGTGTAGTCTTTTTCACATAGCTTTCTGCCACACATTCTGCCGCACATTGGTTGCTTTGGACAATTTACGATTCAATTTGACGCAAAATCTCATTAAGTTAAATCCCTTGCAAACTGTTCATTGACATCGTTATAATTATTTATTCGCGCTGAATTAATGGTCGACACTAAACTGGTCTATAAAACAAACGCATATATGCACTTTAAGCCTCGAACACGGATGCTAAATCTAATTTAGTACGAACATAAACAAGCTAATTCGCAAGAGTGCTTTTAAAGCTCTGTCGGACGAATATTGAATTAAGCTACAGTAATATTGAAAATTAGCGTCACTATTTTAGTTTTTACCGCTACTTGCGGCAAGAGTGTCATGTAGTGATGTGCATAATAGATGGCGCTGTGCTATAATTACTTTTAGATTAATATGGTAAGCTGTATTTAGCCCTAGGACACCTGCAACACCATGGAACTGCAGATGGGTTGCCGGCCTTTGAGAAAAAGATAGGCTCGCTTCTTGAAGGACCACAATTTAAACTTTGCCTTACAATGTTATCAGAGATTAATATATTTTTATATTCAATAATTTATAATGCCCTTGTACTTTAGTTGGAATCTATCTTTTCTACAGTTTGTTAAAACGTTCAAAGGAAAAACTCTGCGAACAATATTGCAACATTAAAAAAGGATGTATTCATTTTGTTTGATAAATAAAATGATATACAGCCCTATTCAATTTGTGGAGCTTATGAACTTATTTTGCCTGCAGGAACTTTCTTTCTTCGTTGTTGACTTTTTTCCTTCTAACATTTCTGAAAAATGTTTAGAATTTTATGAACATATTTTAATATGCCGGTATAATAATTATACACAATGGGTTTTATTTTAATCTATACATATAATAAAAATGTAACTGATCGCTGTCTGTACATGGAAGATATTCGAGGAAAACTATTATTAGGGGCTTTCATAAACGCAATAAAACCCAAAACAACGAATATTAGAATTTTTGTATGTTTGTCTGTATGTCTGTTTGTCTGTGCGTTTGTTACCGCTAATCTCAGAAACGGCTTAACCGATTTGGGTGCGGTTTTTACTAATATATAGTGGTAAGCTTCACTTCACATTTAATGTTTGTTTTATCTCAATCGGTTTATAAATAAAAAAGTTATATCAATTTAACTGTGCTACGGTCATACTGTGTCGACCCCGGGAAAAGGGCAGTGAGAGAGATGAGGTTACGGTAGTATTAAGTAGGTAATATCATTTCGTTTAGGTAAAATTGCAGGGCGGGTGAAATAGTGGGGCACAGCTAGTGTCATATAAAAGTATCACATTAGATATTTATTGCAGTCTAATTTATATATATTTGGACTTTATTTATATTTTACTTTCCTGATGCAAGCTACAAAATTATTTGATGAAAATTAAGTTCCACTACTTCATGTATTTGCATCTATGCAACATGTTAAAAATATTTTTAGTAACCGATTCTGGTGAAAAATAGTTCTTAAACAGCAAACGTTCTTTTAAAATTAAAAAAAAACACAAAACGCTCAGATGGATGTGTCTATGGATACACAATTGTGGCTAGTTGATTGAGACCACATACGCCCAGTTTCCGATAGGTTTGTCAAATGTTTATTCAACTGACACTACTGTCAAGTAAACAGTAATGTCAAATCAATTTAGAAAAAGAAAACGTTGATGATCGTGCTTTTAGTAGCTTAGACATTTGATCGGACAGTTGCCAGATGTCTTGATTATTCCGTTTATTAACCTTTCAGAAATGGACACTAACCTGCCTTATTCTTAAACATCTGATACTGATAAATGGATATGAGAATCAGATTTTTTTATAAGAGAAAGAGGCAAATGAGCGGCGGGAACACCGAGGTGATCAACGTCGCCCATGGACACCTGCAACACCAGAGAAACTGCAGATGCGTTGCCGGCCTTTAAGGAAATGATACGCTCGTTTGAAGGACCCTAAGTCGTACTGGTTTGGAAATACCGCCGAGGACAGACCGTTCCACAGCGCGGCTGTGCGTGGCAGGAAAATCCGCGAGCACCGCACTGTGGAGGAATGCCAGCCAAAATGCATTACGGAAAGAAGAGGGAGTATGTAAGGAAAAGGAGATAAAGAGAGATGTGAATAATGATTAATTCTCCAGCACACCAAATAAAGTATAGCAGGTAATAATCTGAAATATTGCTTACATTATGGGTGATCATTCTACATCAGACTTAACCCTACAAAACACTTTTAAATAAATATTTTATTTAGCGTTTGGGTCAATGCCTACTTACCTTCTAGATTCAACCGTGATGTTCTTTTTTTAAAGAAGCTTCAACTCTTCTTACACGCTAGAAGACTTCAAAGGATAGCTTTTAAATATTATCAATTTAATAAAAAGTAATTAAATAAGTGTTTATTAAAAAACGTGAAAACTTTTGTGAAATAGATTTTCTCGGAACGAGACAAAATGATGACAGAGTTACTTTTATTAAATTCCAAGTAACTGAAAGTTGGAATCGACTTTTGTTCCGAAGCCACGTTAACTTGTGTTTGTTCCCCTTGTACACCTTGAAGGGTTTAAATGATCTGTTTATAATGATCTGAAACGTTATTTGTTCATAAACTTTTACTTCGTTTCTTTCTTTTTTTAACCGACTTCAAAAAAGAGGAGGTTATCAATTCGTGTGTATGTTTTTTTTTTTATGGTTGTTACCTCAGAACTCCGCTCCTGGTGAACCGATTTCGATGATTCTTTTTTTTGTTCGAGAGCTAATGCTTGTCGATTGGTCCCATTTTTTTAATCTAGATCCGACCGGTAGTTTTTGAGTTATTTTTTTTTATGGTAGAAGGTGGCAAACGAGCAAGCGGATCACCTGATGTTCTGTGAGCGCTACCCATAGACATCCGCAACAAGCAAATGTGTTGCGGATGCGTTGCCTACCTTTATTGGACAAAGGAGTGGATAGACAGGAAAATAGATACTTCCTTTTCCCTGCCCCTTCTCCCCGTCCAATCCTCTTCCCGTTCCCATCCTATCCTTATACCGTTCCCATCCTATCCTTATAAGAAAAGGGTGGGAAGGGGAAGAGGACTGTAATCAGGCCTCCGGCACCTCACTCGTCAGACGAAACGCAGAATACTTCTACTTCACGCCTGTTTTCTGTGAGGTCGTGG
>JWHW01025428.1:8718-28578 GCA_000931545.1 Papilio glaucus | reverse complement strand
CCGGCTTCGCCTGGGTATCACTAAATATGTTGATCCGATCGCTACCAAACACAGCTGACACCGACTCCAAAAATACATATGATTAAAAAATGATTCTTATGTTTAATTACGTAAAATTATTTAATACTTTTAAGTGCATTTCTTGTTTTTGAATATAGTTTTTTGAAGTCGGTTTTGTTTTCGTTAAAAAGTTTTTTCTTCTTCTGTTTCTTTCTTCTGCTTTGGGTCGCATGTTTGCGAGATTTAACATTTATTTATTCTCAATAAAGCAAATAAAATAAGAATGAATTACGTATCCCAAGCATTAGTCTCACAAACAACTTTACCGTTTATTGTAGCATCTGTAAGAGGGCTTCTACAATATATATTTTATGTGAAAATAAAATAATCCAATCGAGAGCGCTTTGCAAAAAAGGCAGCAACTCAAAGTTCTTCTTGTGCAATAAATAAAATACGACATAACTTCATTCAATTTGCGGGGCTCGAGGATTTTATTTATTTCGTAAGCCATCTTGCGGCGATGCTGATTCTTCTCTTTATATGAAATACGGATGTTCCTTATTTTAGGTACATTTTTTATTTTATTTATAACTTATATCTTTTCGCATCAGCGACAACTGGTATAACTTCAATTGCAACGATTTTCCTATAACGAAATCAATTCTCGAACCATCTTTTTTATAATATAAGGTGGCAAACGAGCAAACGGGTCACTAAAGTTAAGTGCTATATCCTATAGACCCATAGACTGCCTTTATGGCCAGAGAAGGTGATAGACAGGAAAAAGGATGTTTCCTTTTCCTATCCATCTCCTCCCCGTCCAGTCCTCTTTCCCTTCCCATTGTATCCTTATTAGGAAATAATGGGAAAGGGATGAGGACTGAAATTGGGCCTCCGGAACCTTACTCATCAGAGGAAACGCAGTATACTTCTACTTCACGCCTGTCCTCTGTAAGGTCGTGGTATTCGAGTGGTGAATCGGCCTATTCGTGCAACAGATGTTGCGGAATCTACCATTATTAAAAAAAAAAACCTTGTATCGATTTCCTAATATGACACAGCAAATCAATAAAAAGGATATTTTAACTAATAGAATGAGAAACTGGATAAACAAAACGCTGGTAATTAACACAGACTAAATATTGCACAAATTTTCTACAATTTATGAATCCAGGACCCTTGTAGTAAAAGCTAGGAATCTATAAAATTATAAACACACAAATTCCATCTACACGGTTACACGTAACTTTCTGCCACCTCGTACAGCCGCCTTGTGGATGTCTCCAGCGGTTTTTCCAAAACAAGGGCATTCGATAAACCGCATACTCCTTCCTTAAGGGCAGCGCATGCATAGTTAATCAGAAATTATGCTACTGGCGGTGATCACTTAATTTTAGACAACCCGTTGCTCATTTGTTCTCCTACATCAAAAGCATCTCAATATCGAGGTAATAGTGAAACAGATAGATCACGCATAACACTGATACAAGCAAAACAAATAAGCTTAGTTTTACGCAAGAGGTCGTAACTGGAAATAGCGAAAACATTAAACGGCGTCATTGCTCATCCAAAGCCATCGATACAAGAGAAGCTCTACCAACACGTGGTCATCGCTCAGCCGCACGCGATCTAGACGGATTCACTACATTATTGTGTGCTCCAGTTTATAAGCATTAGCGTTATGTATTTTTTCGAGAAAGAGATTATTGTTTGATTTAAATGTAGGCATGTCTACTTGCGACCTTATACTGTACTACATACGAAAACTGACGCATACATATTTTATTCACAATAAATATCAGTATTTCAATGTGAGGTAAATTCAACGCATATCCTTATAGAAAAAAGAGCGGAATATGTCGGACTCGCATCGATTGAAATCTCACACTTCACCTTCCGTGTATGTCGCCGGGGTTATGCGAACGGTCACGCACACACGGCCTTACTTGCGCCAGCTACCAAAGCAGTTCCCTCTCATTAAATATCCTAGCGCAGCGACAGACTTCAAAATATGGTGGACATTTATTGGTGCACAGATTGTTCCTCGTCTTTATTATTCAGTCTGTATAGGCTGGTAACGGTCATCATTCATCTGCAGTGATCCATTTCACTGTACAGGAAACCACAATAACTATATTCCCATGACAGTCATCACGTATGATGCCATGACATTAACTTAAAGGTGTCATCATTAAACATTTTTTATATTATAATTTCGCTTGTGTACTTTTTAAACTATTCGAAGTATAAAAACGTTACTGGTATCTACTCTATGACTAGTTTTATGGAATTTAGTTATATGTTTTGTTATATAGATAAATTCGATAAAAGACAGCTGGAAGATTTTGTTAAATGAGGATTAATTTTTCGTTACAGAGAAGGAAGTCATCCTAATGTTAAAATAAGAGACTTTAATTAGAGACACTTCTCTTGCGTAATGTCGCTGGCTCTTACGTTTTATACCGCGGCGTTTGTTGAGCGGTTTGATCCCACAGACGTTCGGCCTCAGAAATGCTTTATAACGATTGAACGCTGGAGCTCCGGCCGGTATATTATTTGCCGAGGCTAAATTATTGGACTGTATTCAATATAAAGGAAATCCCACAAATTGAGGTAGTGATTGACTAAAGATATTCTAAAGATAAAATTTATGATTTTAGTATAGACTGGTTGTCTTTCCTGACTTCTTCATATAAAATACTTCGATGGATTTGTATTGAGTAGTTAAAATATAGTTTTTAGTGTCAATAGTTACAACAGTATTGTTCTCAATTAATTTTAAAACATCTTTCATTGACTTTTGGGTAATTTCAATGAACATGAAGAATGTTATTATTTTTAAATGTAAATTTTGATAGCGACTTTTTTCACGACCTTAAATAACAAAATCTGTTCTTCGCCATGTCATAAAAAAGCTGTATAACAAATGTCACGTTCCTAGTGAGTTTGGCTCTGCGTTAATTAATCAGTTCGATTGCTCTATTATATGTGGAGAAAAGAAATAAGAATTGTTTTACAACCAACTGGCCAGTAAATATTAAGAAAAAATATGATTGAGAAAAAAAAATCCCTTCATTATTTCCCTAATTCAAAGTGGACAGAAATCTTTATATTGTTCGCTGGACAGGTGTCCGGTGCATTGGTCATCGCGGACGTTTGTTTAGCTTATATAAAGAGCTACAAGTATTTCATACATCATTTTAATGTAAGTCCTATAGTTTAGCCTACGTCAGCCAAGAAAGTAAAATTCAACGTTGTCATATTATGCATTATTAAAAAAACTCAAAAACTACCGGTCGGATCTTGACTAAAAAAAATGGGACCAATCGACAAGCATTAGCTCTCGAACAAAAAAAGAATCATCGAAATCGATTCACCAGGAGCGGAGTTCTAAGGTAACAAACATAAAAAAACATACACACGAATTGATAACCTCCTCCTTTTTGAAGTCGGTTAATGAAAAGATAAATTCCAAAATTGCTACAATAATAAAAATAGTGAAATAATAAAAAAAAGCGAAATTGAAGGAATAATAGTTCATAAAATATATATATTACGTACAGGTATAACGTTTGTGTCGGCCTCGTAAATTTTTATGATGTATATATTAATAATTTATGATGTAGGGAATGTTCAGTGCTCAGGGCTTTCTTACTGCCGAAGATAATGCTCATGTTATGTAATTTAATAGAGTTTTTCGGCTCATTTTTCTGTTGAATTCAATAATACATAGTAATCTTGCGAGAACCAATAACTAATCCAGACAAAATTTGTAAAATATTAATAAAATGAAAACTTGATTAGCCATTTGATATTTGGTAGGGGAAAATCTTATAGGATCCCATGCTCAATGTGACAACATGCTCAACATGAGTCAGCAGGACGTGTCCGCAACATTCTTATTTGAATTTGGAACAGTTTCGACAAACATTTTTTTCATTTATTTTTCTTATTATATTGATAAATTCTGTCTCATGTCGTGGATTGAAAACCATCACTTTTCAAATGTCATTCATTTATCAATTCGTAGACACGTAGTACCTTTTGAAACTAAAGCACCAAACAGACAACCGCATATAGAATTATACTTACTTGATATGAAAATAAGGTTCAAAGCAGTAAACAATACTAGTCAATATGCAGTTCGAATCAAATTTGTTTTGTTTGACTTGCAGTGTGTCGCTGGTGCATGCAAATATCGGCTTAAGGTGACGAACCTTTTTTTTACCCTCTACTAGATTTTAAGTGATCGACACGTGATTTTGAGAAACCACCACTAGCCATAGACATCAGCAAAACTTGATTGAATTGCCTTGCCACGTTTTATGTGGGTCAAAGGAGTTGTGAACTTAAAGAGAAAGAGAGGAATTAATAAAAGTTAAAAAAGGTAAAGGTTACTCCAAAGGTTATCCCTTTTATTTCCTTTAAAATAAAGCGACGTAATTGTTCGTTTAATACTATATTTCAAACGTTCCAAATAGTTTATTTGATTGTTCACCTGCGGGTGTCTGCATATGCATTAGTCGGTTCCCGTCTAGCTCCAGATTACGGGCGGCAGCGCAATATCAGCGGACTCAAACATTCTACTGCGCGACGCAAGTCAAGAGAATCCGCGTTAATTTCGATTTCTTCTAAACTCATATTTTATGAAAATTCATGTTTAAACTTTCGCCAAGAAATAAGAAGTTCATATTTTATAAAAATGGTCCGTAGAACCGAGAAATTTAAACTTATCGGGTAAAAAAACTACAAATTCTTTCCATTCTTTGAAAACGTTTAGGTGATAATAACTAACTTTACTAAACTCAAACTGCTTTCATTAGATTATCTTCTTAGGTTAGGTGTAGTATATAACACATGTTATATACACTCTGTACTAGGTACTCTACATTCATTTAGGTCGCGAAGTCGGAAACTAGTTAATAATAAAAGAGTAAAACCCATTTTCTATTTATCTACATTTCGCTGTGCTGAAGGACAACAGAAAAGTAAACTAAGCTTTTTCTTACTTAGCATAAAGTTAAACTAAGTTTTAAAACGCTCTTTTGTCCATGATTTAGATTTATAGCGCCAACTTTGGGAGAAAGTTTTCATACAATATTAAATTTTTAAATTTTTACTCATTAGCTGGAAAAGCTATGCCATAAAGTAGGTGGTTTTTTATTACTGAAATATAAAGAAAATATCGTTATTTTAATTTCCTATTCTGATTTATAACAGTTGGAAGTAGTCTAGAACTAAATCAAGATTCAAACTTTTATTCTACGCCGTTATTCTATGAGATCCTGGTACGCTCAAATCAGCTCGTTCGTAGCTAGTTAGTAGTAGCTAGTAGACTGTAGTCGTATATCTCATATTTTACCTCATTGTGATATAAACCTACCGCCTCGATCATAAAGTATTAAGAAATCGCTTCAGCTTGTAACTTGTCCCACGCCCGCCGTAAATCAGTTTGATACCTTCGACGTTCAGACTCAGAAATGCTTTGTTATTATCAGAAGCAGTAGCTTGTAGCGTTGCTCGAGTGTGTATCAAATCGACAGATTATATTACTCGAGTGTATTCCAAATGAATTGGTTTGGAAGTTAATTTTCAAATGTTTCTTCCACATTCATAAATTTGAAATAAATAAATCCTCTCATGCGATGTAAAGAGTATCCGTAACCGACTGGCTTATAGGTGAGATGTAGAAAATTCGAGGGAGGTGTGTCAGGGTCGTGCCAAATGTAATTCCACGATCGGAATTGGTGAATCAAGATTCAAAAAATATCTATCCGTATCAAGATACGGATAGATATTTTTTGGTATATGAAATATTAATAGATTGTAAACTTTAAGCTTGTGCTAGGATATGGCTCACGACAATGGTCGAATGGCGGATTCGAACCAACCACCTCATGTGTCGCAATCCGTACTCCTAACCATAGTAGATGTTATTGGGGCATCAATTCAAGCCGTTTCTAAATACAAAATTTCATCCAAATCGTAAGATATGTTTCTGAGTATATATTTACAAGACTTCCTCGCTTTATATAAAATCTTTAGACTTGTTAAAATAATATTTATTTGTAATAAAATAATCAAAAAGCATATAAATAAAAAATAATCTTTGAACGACGAAATACTAAATACTAAAATACAATATATAATAATACTTAAGGTGGCTTCACTATTCCCGGATGCGCCATCTGGAGATATGTAAGATATTTAAATAACATACATGTAATAAGAGAATCTATACTAGCATTATAAATGCGAAAGTGTGTATGCATGGGTGTGTGGAGTTTGTTACTCTTTCACGCAAAAACGACTCAACGAATCTGGATGAAATTTGGCACAGAGATAGATTATAGTCTGGAATAGCACATAGGCTACTTTTTATCCCGAGAAAATGTTCGGTTCCCATGGCTTACATTTTTTATAGGTGGATATATACGTATATAATAGGCGATGTACGTATGTTTCTTTAGATTTCGAAACGTTACCCGGGTGAAGCCGGGCGGATCTCTAGTGTTTCTATACATATAATAGCCATTATATAAGCTCCAAAGTGCTCTGCATACGGCACTAGTATGCCTTTATCAAGGCTCACATTATACAATAGAATAAAGGTCGGCTTAAACTGAAATCAACTTCTTAAGCCGCTACGTCAACGAGGCGTTTGTAAGGGATTGAAATTTCTAGTCTCCCCTTCGAATAATTTTGTCAGTAAGTAACAATTAAGAACTTTAGCGAAGAACTGTTTACTTGAGTTAAATTTTGAGTCTAAACACAAAAAACTCGGAAAGCTTTTTAAGGATTTGGCATTTTAAAAATCAAACTTATGTTTTTGGAAATGTAACTACAGAACACTTATTTTACTTGGCTCTTAATCGAGGTAATTGGGGCTAAGACAAGGAGGTAATGTCACATTATACCATTTTTTGCAGACTACCCTGATATTGAAATGATCTATTTTCAACTACACTATTATTAATAATTATTTATAGGACTGGAAGTCAAAATAGTTATTAGCGTCCGAGTTATTTGTTAAAATGTTAAAAAGGGGATCGCCAAAATCTGGTCTAATGCATAAGACAATTCAGGTGGCTGTTGGTTGTTGGGTTGTAATCCATACCATAAATTGTCAACCAGACTAATAAGTAGTCCAAAACTTTTTCATGAAAAAGTTAAGAAGTAAAAAAATAACACAAAATTTATTCAACGTTAATATTAAATACTTATGAGAAAATGAAATAGATTCGTAAGCTAAGGGGAATTCCCCGGCCGTATTCCGTTATCCTTCGCATCTCGCTCAGCAGCTAAATCGAATCAACATGAAATATGTGGCTTTACCTCATATTTATTACACACGCGCCAAGTTGAGTGCCACAGATTATTCTTAAAGGAATTTTCTTAATCTTCAATAGGATGGCACTCAAATCAAAAATTATTTGAAATTAGGCGTTGCTCTGGATCCATCCTTAGTGATTCCGTAACGGGACGCAGTAGATCGTGGTAGAGCCCGCAGCAACAACATCTGCGAATGGGCCGGCTCAACCGGTGAAATACCACGACCTCACAGAAAACAGGCGTGAAGTAGAAGTACTCAGCGTTTCGTCTGATGAGTGAGGTGTCGGAGTCATAATTTCAGTCCTCTTCCCCTTCCCACCCTTTCCTCATAAGGATAGGATAGGCAAGACAAGCGTCGCCACGCCAACAATTCGGTTTACAAGTGAGCCTATACATGTTTCACATCAAAAAGTATTGTTTGAGCAGTACAGATTGACTATTAAAAATATTATTACGTATATATGGATCATGTGTCAATGTGTTCGCACTTACAGCCCCCGCAAATTGATAATGTGCCTGGCGTCCATTTTGGTGACGTAATTTGTGCCATCTTGTTCGCTGATATTATTGTGATTGTTGTCATCTTTAATTTAAAATGAGTAGGAAAAGACTTTACAGTCGTGCTTGTGAAATTATTTAAATGTGGAAAACCAGTCAATTAAAATTATTTAAATTTATTTAGTGTGTTAAAACCAGTCAATTGATCACAGATGTAAAAAAAAATTGGGAATGAGATTAAATAATCTTAACAAAAACATTGATGATGACATGATGATATCAAATATATTAACCTACTTCCGCCAACCAAGCCAGAATAAATTCATCATCACAGCATGGAAATTAATATCGGATGATAAAAAGACACTTATCAATTTAACTGACTGACTATTATCAGAAGAAGACAGATTATTATTCATTATTAATATTCGGTTTTATTTTCGAATAACATCTACACAATTATTATATACCTTTATATGTTATTGACAATAATAATTACATAATTATTAATACATTAAATTCACTACGTATTATAATTATTTTGTTAACTTTACTCTTCTGACGTCACGTGGATGTAAATTTGACAAGGTCCCAGCACATTATCAACTCGCGGTAGTTAAACCTCCAAAACCACATATTGGTTCCAATTTTAAAGACAAATTATTTTGGTGCTAATGCAACTTTTAGCAAGCTTTAGTTATTGAACTCTAAGATTTTACCACCAGAGTTAACTTCAAAATATATTTATTTTAATAATCCCTTAACTAAAACTGCCTCAGTTATCTCTACATCCGTATACATCGTACACTCGTCTCGAATAAATAAGCGAGTGCCAAAGCAGAAACAATTTGTCCGCATGGGAGCTCCTCAAAGGGATTGAGAGCGTGCACCTCCGTTCCCACCTTTACACAGTGCCTCGGAACTGGATGGTGTTATGCAACAAGGAATAAAATTAAGGAATGCATTATTAACTCACTTACTGTAAAGATTATTATATTATTCTATTGAAAATAATTAAGTAATAAGATTTAACACTAATCACAAGAATCCTTAGATGATAGAAATTACTATTTTGATATATTGAAGGAATATTTTCTTTAAAATATTAGTATAGATTGCTAATCTATAATATTAAATCTTTTAATATGTCTAAGTCAGCTATTTAGCTGTAACATCAATTCAATAAAACCTATACCTATAGCTAGCTATAAGCTTTAAGCTATACCTACTATTGTGTGTAGCACTTTATGATATCGCTAATGGCTTCTAACTCGTCGATCGAAACACAATCAAAGTACAATCAAAAGCATCGCTTGCCACATGTGGTCGACGATGATTGATTAGCAGATCTATCATGTTACATTACAATATTTGCGAGAAATAATACTTCAAACGAAGTTGATTCAACAACCTCGTAATGTTCAGTTTATTCTTTACAGACTTTTTGTTGATAAACAATACGAACAAGAAGATTACCTTCTCGATTCTCTTCTTGAGAGATGCTTATATTCTGATACAATAGTGTAAATAGCAAATGTTGTTGTGTAACGTTCCTAACCAGTTGTGGCAAACAAATTTGACAGTAGTACGTCGTTACGAAATCAATACGGCAACGTTGAAATAGTAGGATTAAGGCCCTGACGTTTTGTGACCTCCACTCCCCAGAGCTGGTAGAGTTGTGTTGCGTTGCCAGCATTTTTGTTGGAAAAAGAGTTGAATATGAAGGTGAGGAAAGGAATAAGGCATGGAAAGAGGATTTAAATTGAGTCTTTCAAGAAGAGAAGGTACTCCTTAGGTGTTGTGAATATTCATGACCGTCGTTTATCACTTATATTAGGCCACCCGCGTTCTCCTATCCTATAAAAATTCCTCTGGACCTGTATTCTGTAAAGTCATTATGTTTTCCTGGTCAATTCGAAATTAAAAGCTATAGCGGCTTTCAATTACATGCCATGAAATTATTTTACCTTCGACCGCACTCTTGTACTTCTATCTTCGGAGTTATTTTTTTTTATTTTTATGTTAGTGGCATGTTATTAACTACATTCTTGGAGTGTAAATTATAACTCTGTTAAGTTTCTAGATATTTTTTTCTTCGTTAACAGCCGAACTTGGTTCTCCTTCGCTAAATCTGTTTGAAATAATAGTTTCACAACTTTAAAACTATGATAGACTTGCAAAACTTCGTGTTAGACTAACTTGGTTTCAACGAAATATCTAATTAATTATAAATTGTTGGCTTGTATTGCACGATCTATAATGACAGAAACATTTGTCAGAACTGTCAAGAACTGCAAACAACTTTATCATTTACTTTGACAGGTGAGTTTGTTAATTTAATTGAATTGCCGAAATACAATTCTATTTAAGCCGTAATAGGTTTGTTGTAGATCGTCTGGTCAATGACCTGAAGTTCGTAGCCGTTGCGGTCTTGGAATTCGATTTTTGTTTTAGACACTTAATACCAAAAGAAGTCCATCCAACAACAAATTTAAACTATAGTTATACGTATACTAAACCAGCAGTCGAAAATGTTTCAAAGACAGTGTCGCCACCATTTACACATTTCCATGATGTAAACAAGGATAGTGTAATTAAATAAATAAGAGAAAAGGGGACGGCTAGTGTTTGTCACTCAAACGTAAATGAGAAAAACGAGCCATTTGGGACATTTTCAAGTCTTCATTTTCGACCGGTAATGACATATCTGCAACATTTTAATATTGTATGCTTGAAGTCTTAAGTAATAAAAGCCATAGTTCGACTGTCACTTCATTCCCCAACTTTATGTTTCCCATCAAACATCAACAACACTTAGCTTGAGTGAGATAGACCTCAGCTATCTCACTCAAGCTAAGTGTTGTTCATTACAGGCTTATTAATACGACTGTCAAACTTGTATAACCCGATACTATCACAAATCATCACTATTCTACTGTTTATTATCAACAGCATAAGGTACATTCTCATTATTTTATGTGAACATCCCGTTACTTCGATCTTTATGGGTAGAAGAAACTGCTTAGGATTCGTCTTTAGTTAATTCTTCTTTTTGATGAAAACAATAGTCAAGTTTAGTAAAAGTAAATATGTCTTTTATCTATTTATCATAAAATAATTTATCTTTATGTAGTTACAATACGAGTTCAAGTTGTACATAAGATCGTGATGACCGATAATGTTGTATTTGTTGAGAAAAATGTTAGCTTAGAAATAGACCAAGGTAGTTTTCTTCAATAATAAATCTCTGTGCATTTTCTCGGACAGGACACGTTGGTGTGATCAATCAACTGCTATGGACACATGTTTTGAGGCGGGTAATACGATTCCGAATCGGAATTCCATTATGTTTGCTGAGTTCCATTAGTTTTGTATCGTATTTTCCATTTTTCCCTGAGACCGTTCTATGTTAGACGTATTAGTCCATTACACGTACAGTTTCACTCGCATAAGCTAGTCAGATCACGTTTTCAATTGATTCACCTTCTCTAGATTGTGAATCATTTCATTATTAGCTTGGATTTTTTGTATTTTCTTCTTTGTTTTTATTAATACCTTTAAAGGTTGGATACAGTTAGCATGCCAATCATATGAACGCTTAGATCTCATGCGTTTTCTTTATTAGATTCGTTTCTCGTCAAAAAGTCTCCTCGAACTTAACGGTAGCACTATTTATCGGTACCAATTCTAAATCCAAGCCATCCCGAGACCTACTCAAACACACACACAAAATTGCATTAAAATCTGTCATGCCGTTTCGGAGGAGTCGCCATACCGACGCGCTGTAGTTCGTGAGTTCGAACCCAGGCAAAGGCACCTACTTTGTGTAATTTATTTCATCACCACTGCTTCAAAAATGGACAACACCGATGTACGCGAACGTGAGTGAAGCCGTTTGATAAACATTTAGTAAATAATGCCTTAAGAAAGTTTTAATAATTTAATGACTATACTAAGTATTGGACTTACATTCACCTCTTAACAGATCAATGACTACATACAATTAATTACATCATTTTAGTGTTAATGAGCCTCCTAAACAATCTCATGTATTTGTAAATGTCGTGAAAGCCAGTATAACGCAGTATAACGCACCTGAAATCGATATTTTTTCAAACAAATAATTTAAATTTAAAAAATATGTGCATTTGATGCTCTTAAATAACATCATTCAGTTATTTTTTGCATGTTTAATTTTCACTTTCTTTGTTAATTTTCTTTTATTGTTCATATTGAAGCTGCAATTTTCGTTGTAGTTATTTGTCGCTTAGTTTCTATCGTTTATTTTTCAGCTTTTTTGTTCACAAATAGTTTTAAGTTCTTTTGTCGTTGTATTTATTGCACTGTGGTATGCACCTATAATTGAGATGGCACTCACCAAGCTTGTTAACATAGTATGTGTTTCAATTGCCTAAAGTTAATGTCCATCTTGTTGGTGTAACATAATTAAATAAATAAATAAGTATTTTGTGCTTTATAAAATATTTTCTTGCAGAGTTCTTTACCACGACAAATGCAATTTTACTACAAGATGGAGGAAAATAAAGGAGCAGGCGGTGCACAGCCGGTGTTATAAAGAAAAAGTTTATTAATATTTTAGTGCTTTCGCAATTCATAAAAATTTGTACATACATTTCAAAAGCACTAAGAAAGTACACAATCCAGTTTTCAGTTTTTAAATCAGTTCGAAAGAAAACTCATAAATTTTATTATAAACTAGTTTATTTCTCTTGATTTGCATATAATGCGGTTGTAAAATATAAAAGTTGAACTCTTTTACTATGGACTGATCCAATAGATCTGAATGACTAACCTTAACTTAATTAATTATAAATAATTCTCCATACTGGGCTCCAGCAACCTTGACCAGCACGACGACGACGACGACGACGACGACGACAACGATTTCTCCATACAAACTTTCACCCCTTTCACTTCATACCTTAAGAAGACGTAATAACAGAAATCTCTGAGAAAAATTTCATGTAATGGACTCAATAGTTTGGAATGTTCGTTAATATATCAGATTAAACTCGTTTTGAACGTTCCCTACCACCATAGATATTCACTTTTGCACCATATGTTTTCCTAGTCACTCTTTAATAATGTAAAAATGAATATTTTCCTTACATAAAATTAATAAAGGGATACCTTTCGTGAATTTGACGATTTCAACAATTTAAATTAAATGTGTGTGTAATCAATTTAACTATGAAATAAACTAAATACTTTTTAATCATGGCAATTTGATCCCGTTGTGAATATTAGACAAGGTAAAGCAAAGTAGATCCAAAAAAATTGGAAGATTTACGACCAATCCCTAGGTGTTGTAATTCAGGGCAATCTAAAATAGGATCTGAAATAGTATCCATTCATCTTTCAATCCATCCTTCGTCTTAAGATGTCCAATGCTAGTTACAGGCAGGTTCAATAGCTTACCCAATAATACAAATTGGTTAAATCACGTTAGTCGCTGGTCACCTCTTGAAAACTCCTGTATGTTTTGGAATAAAGTGTTACGGATTTTATCGCGTTTGTTTTTTTGTATTTTGGTTCCCCACGTTTCGAGTACTTTACAGCGCTCAGGGTTTCGTTTTATTCCAATGTGTAGTATACGTATAAATATTAGAAATCATCCTGCATTTTGTTTGTATGAATATCAATGTAGCACAAGTTTTTGACTCAAAATGTATCTTATTCAGGCCCCTCAATGTCTGATAAGTTTAAATTATCACACTAATTAAAGTTCACTCAATATGCAATATTATAGGGTAGGGTACTTAACAATAGAGAAATATCCTTTCATTTTACAAATAAGTATAACGCCATCTAGTTAACTATTTAGAGGCGTTGCTTATTTAAGACCTTTGTGTGTGTTTTAACACGCTTTTATTGTAATAGTATTATAATGTATGTTTGTATGTATGTAACGGAATCTTTGAGAGTTATTTTCAACCCCTTCAAAACGTCGGGTTAATGTGAAACATAATTCAAATAGACGAACTATTTGAATTGAACCTTTATCCTTACCAAGATCTTCAGGATTATTTTAAGATTGAGAATAACGCCATCTAGGTGCAAATTTAAATATCAATAGATACTTTATGTAATGATTACTTACCACGTTGTTTAGTTTTTAAAACATTTTATATTTTAAGCGATAATACATTTTGAAAAAAATATCTTTAGCATGTTAAAAAGATCATAACACTGATTGAAATGGTTGACAATACCAGGATAATAGTAGCCATTTCATAACTATCAGCAGGCGAGACGTTAATCATAGTACAATGGAGTTGGAGCATAAATCAGAAGCTTACGTGATGCATCGCCATACAGTGACCGTGATGTTTGTAATGCGGGCTATAAATTCATCGAAAATGTGTACACACACTGTGATATATCTCACGCCGATTTATCCTTACACTATCCCTTCTAAGTGGGATATATGGTAGCGTGGGACGAGGTGAAATGATTCTGTGTTTACGAGTAGGTCAAGAAGAAATAAAAATTGCGTGTACAAATTAAACACAAACTATTCTAACCCACGGTTTGTAGAAGGCTGGTCAAAGTAAAAAATAGCTGGCAAATGTCCTATCAAATGTCAGATGAGGTGTTTAGTTGTATGATGCGGCAATTAATTCACTAAATACGATACTAAAATTTCATCCCAAAACTCGCTTAAAAAATTCTCACAAACAGTAGTAGAGCCCGCAACAACAGCATCTGTTGCGCGAATAGGCCGGCTCGACCGGTAAAATACCACGATCATACATAAATTTGACGTAAAGTAGAAGTACTTAGTGAGATCACTCATCATACGAAACTGAAATTAGGCCTAGTAGTAGGCAAGCATCAGCAACACATTTGCTTGTTGCGGAGGTCTATGGTTAGCGCTCACTTAACACCAGGTGAACCGCTTGCTCGTTTGCCACCTTCAAAAATGGAAAATAATTTAATCCAGAATTCATTCGACTTCAAAACGAAGTTATTATAGCGGAAGTGAAAGAAGAAATGGCACACACCCAACTTTTTCTAACGACCCTCATTACTCTCACGTGTTCTTACTGGCCCTAAAACAATATTTCACCAAAGCAACGCGCCAATAACTCAAACCGCTGGGAATGCGCCAATGTAATTTCAGTTCATTGGACCAGACGTCGATTTTAAAACTTTTTATGACACTATTATCAATTTTAATAATGTTCTGGTTACTTACGTAGTTGGCGGTCGTGAACAATATGATGAGACATTATTTGAAACCATGTATAAGGCAAAGAAAGTAAGTAAAACCGTAGATTTAAAATCGCTTACTTTACCCACTATTCTATGTTGCGTGAATTTACGTGGTAATATTGATCGTTTCTTATAAATTTTCAGATTTCAGATTTTATTTTTATAAATTTTCTGAACTTATAACTAACAGTTAGCTTTCTTAACTATGTTTAGTAAATGCAATTTAGAATCTTAACTTTTAAGTAATCGAAGAACGAGTTTAGTATCCTAAAAATAATTCCCACTGATCATACAATCTTTTAAATTTAATTGGTGGAAGTAGATCCTTTAAAATTAAAACTTAAGGTTACAATAATTTCGATAGAAATTTAATATATACATATAATAAAAATGTAACTAATTGCTGTCTGTACATGGAGGATATTTGAGAAAAACTATTATTGGGGGCCTTCATAAACGAAATAAAACCCAAAACAATGATTATTACAATTTTGTGTCTGTTTGTCTCTGCGTTTTTTACCGCTAATCTCAGACACGGTTTAACCGATTTGTGTGCGGTTTTCATTAATCTATTGTGGTAAGCTACACTTAACATGGTGTTTGTTTTATCTCAATCGGTATATAAATAAAAAAGTTGAGTCAATTTAACTGTACTAAAATTGCAAGGCGGGTGAAACAGCCGGGCACAGCTAGTTCAAAATAAAATCTCCCACTAAATCATACTGAATCCAGGATAATAAAATAATTCAACTCACTCGTATCCGAGATAATTCCAATGCCTATTCCCTTTTCACATTTTTGTTGGAATTAAATTTTCGCATTACTACGAATTGAATTTCTCGAGATTGTTTGAGTTACACCTCTCTCCGACGCCGCCGGGGGCATTTCGGTTTCAACGAAAGGATCAATTGTCCTCTTCGCGCTAATAATATCAGAAGGGAACGATTTACCAACATTTTACATTTTCTCTTTGTGATTATGAAGCGTTTTTTATAAGAGAAATGAGCAAACGAGCAACGGGTCGAATAAATTTAAGTGATCCGTCTACAATATCAGAGGAACTGTAGATGTGTTGTCGGCCTTTAAGGAAGAACCTAAGTCCCATTGGTTGTTTTTGTTTTCATTTTAACTTTATCATCATCTCTATTGTTATTACTAACAGGAAAATATTATATAATAAAAAGAGGCAGAGGCCACGCCATAAACGTTTGCAATAAGATTTTAGAAGCGTCTACAGATATGTAGGCAAGAGGAGGTAGATTAATAAATTAAGAAGAGAAGAAAAGTGAGTGGCAATGTTGGTAGAGGACGCCCTAGGAGAACTTATGTCGATCAGATTAGTGGCTTACTAAAAAGGACGATATAAAGAGCACCCATAACCGACGAGCATGTACGCGTAGATGTATGAATGCAGAAGCGAGAGAGGTGTGCCAGGATCGCGCCAAATGGAAATCCATGATCTCTACCTACCCCTCTGGGTTACGGGCGTGAGCGCATATTTATAATAACATGTATCCTTTATGCCAGTAGCACAATTGCTTATGGTCCCGTTAGTAACTAAAGAAAAAGGAAGATGTAAGGGACCTCGCGATGATACTTTGTGAATTCTTACTACCTCAATGATTTGTTTGTGATTTTTCTCTGCCCTTACCTGGCTGTATTACAATTTTACTATAATACTGTACAGACTGTGATTCCAATAGTATGCTAAGAATATGTAATGGTAAACATAGTCAGTGCCATCCCTGAACATCCACAACTCAAGATGAGCGGCAGATGCGCGGTAAGCCCCTAAGCCTTTTCTTGAAGGATCTTAATTGTGTTGGTATGGAAATACCGCCGGAGACAGATCATTCCACATCTAAGGCCAACGGGAATGTAAAGCCATTCATTCAGGAGGCAAATCCTTTAATACCACGTAGTCTGTCCGTCGCAACGCCGGCACTCGGTCTACAGGTTAGGAGTTTAATAACATCGCGCTGGGGATTTAGTACCAACTGGTATGATTATGTCTAACGTCCAAATGTAATTTGTACTGTATGCTTCAAATTAAGTGTATGAATTTAATAGTTAAACACAAAAGTATGAACTCAGTATTTTACAGTGAGTCCAGCCAAATGGGCTGTCTGCCGGTGAAATACCACAACCTCACAGAAGACAGGCGTGAAATAGAAGTATTTCTGCGTTTCTTCTGATAATTTGTCGGAGTCCTAGTTCTGTTCTTCTTCCCCTTTCCATCCTCTTCTTATAAGAAAAGGTCGTGGAGGGGATGAGAATGTTATGTCTTAGTAAACTACACTATACGAGTGGAATTTCAAGTTTCTCTCATGTAGGCGATCCATTACTTTCAACTGAGTCTATAGTGGCTTAGGACACTGTGTGTGCCAATTAAATGACGAGATATTTATGTGCATATTTTATGCATGTTTATATGCATGTGCATAGACGTGGCATTTTTTATTGCACAAATATTGAAAACATATCGTAAGAATAAAATATAAGGAATATAGATAAACCTTTGTTTTAGACTTACTAATTTCAATACGAGAAAATTGAAAATCAATTGATTAAATTCGAATTGTGAACTGTTGACAAAGTTGCCTCCGGGTACTTTCAAATTCAGATTTCGAGGAAAATTATTAGGTCTTTCATTTGATTGTTCGATGTACGACTGTGATTTGAATAAGCCAAAATTTATTAGTAAAATTATTCAAACACGATTTTTGATTTAAACAAGGATAAAGTTCTTCAAAAAATGAACCTGACACAACAGTAAAGATGTTAAAACACAAACAAATAAGGTACGTAATTCAAGTTTCAATATTTTATGCTAACGGTACTTTTAATTCTCACGAACGATTCCAAGACATAGAAACAAAAGTAGCTTTGTGTTTAGAATTTTAAACAGCTCCATCCCTAAAATACACTCCATATTGTTTACAAAATTAATTATAGCGGGGACTTTAATGAACGAAGACGTTCTCGATTGTTCTACCAATATTTTGTGAAACCATTTTTTAAATTAGAACGTTTGTTTACTTCAATACAAATATTTAGACTCTAGATTGATTTAAGATGGCGTATACCCCTTTTGATATTCAAATTTATAACTAAAAAAATCACATACCCGATGCATTCGTTCACGTCTGTGGATTAATGTGTTTGTCACATTTGTGACACTAATATCTGCTTTGGATAAGTTAAAAAACTGAGAGGTTACTTTTACTCGACTGACACAGAAGGAGGGTAAAGGGGGTTTCATTTTTCGCGCGTATATGCATATTATGCATGTATGTCCGTTTCATTGTGACATCCTGTAGCTTTAGATTTGTTTTCTTCGCCGGAGTGTTATGGATAATTATGATGATCATAATGTCAATCTGGTTTTGCGTTATTTTAATTAACTGTATTATTGATGAGAATATATGTATACGATGAAGGTTGAACCTTTTTGAACAAAGGGAGAAAAATATTATCGTCGTCGTTGTTTCAGCCGATATTAGTACACTGCTGGACAGTAGAACGAAGGTAACCGATGCTACTCGAAGAATTGCAAACCTTAAGTGGCAAGGGACCGGACACATTGCTCGCAGATAGTCGATAGGGCCGATAGGTCCTAGAGTGGCGGCCACATGCAGGTCGACACAGCGCAGGTGAGCCCACGATGGATCGATGATCTGGTCAAAGTTGCGGGAGTCTACTGGACGAGGACGATAGATCTTTGTGGCAATCACTGGGGGCCTTCGTCCAGCAGTGGATGAATACCGGCGGAAACGACAATCCAACTTTATTACTCATCAAATCGCTTACATAAAAAGTAGAATAAATCAAGCGATCACGTTTTCATTTTAAAATATCAACGCAAGGCAAAGCTTCACATTACGGTTCACCTACTCGCCTTATTCAAGACAATTTTTCTTAAAGTCAGATCTGAATTATACTTTTGAAATCCGAGCGGCAGGGCTTAGCCCGCGGGTAGATTTATTAATGACGCTGAAATTTGTTCGACGTTTACGAATGTTTCTCCTTTGTTAAACTTTTAAAACGTCTTTTTAATTTCACCAACTCTATTACTAGATCTCCTTAAAAATAGCTATAAAGGAATAGAAATGCCGATAGTAACTATACCTGGTTTCGTTGCAAGATATGATTGTTGTAAACAAAATAATAACAAGAATACAAGTGGAAAGTCCCCGCGCGACATCTCTAACGACCTTATAGAATCAACTGTCTTCATTTAAAAAGCTGTTTCCCAATATGTATGACTCTGACTTAGAACAAATCCGTGCATCTACAGCTACCCTGATAACATAGTTGTTGTGGACAGGAGCGAACAAGAATTTGTGTACATATGTGTTTGTGTAATTTATGTACATGTGTGTATTTGTAATATATGTACACATGTGTATGTGTAATTTATGTATATATGTGTATGTGTAATTTAAGCACATATGTAGATGTGTAATTTAATTTCTCCACTTGCGTTTAGTTTATAAAGTGACGTAAATTGTATGACATATCTCTACAAGTTAGAAAGAAGTAACTTCAAAGCAATTTAATTAATACATATGAAAACACTTGGTTTCATTAGTTGTGACCTAGAATTCTCATTTCTTTAATCGCCATTCGTAAGTTTTTTTTCCGTGGGCTCAGCAAAAAGTTTCATCTTTAGGTGCTCGAACATTAATCAACATCAATTAAAGGGACCGCTTTCTCTTGGAATGATAAATTCCCTCATCAGCCGAGGTCATTACTGGGATAATCATCAACTTTTTCTGTTTATCCTACCTACCA
>JWHW01025422.1:42644-61566 GCA_000931545.1 Papilio glaucus | reverse complement strand
AAAATTTGAATCATCTTCATCTAAACTCTTTGTTTTATTTTGTTTTAGAAAACAAAGTTCTTGTTGAAAAACCCTTTATTAGTTTCACCTGTATGTATGTAACGGAATCTTTGAACGTGACTTTGCCCCACTTTGTATCAGATTTAAATCGAACTTTGCACATTAGTCCAAGACCCATGACAATGTAATAATTCGATCAAAATATCCGATTGTCCTGATTATAGGATCGCCAGGATTCATAATTTTTTTTTAAATATAATTCTTAGCATAAGAATAAAATTACTGATGAGAAAATTAATGTCACTATTCTAAAAGTGTAGGGCTCTTTGTATGACATTTTTAAAATAATTTAAAGTAAAGGAATAAAGGGAAGGAAAGACCTACTCAGTGGATAATTTTCGGTAATCAAAAAATAATTCGGACAGCCCAGACTAGGAATCGGACCCAGATCTTTTAGCTACGAAAACAAAGTTAGTTTATAAATGTCATACAAAGTACCATAGGCTTTTAGAATAGTGACGTTAATTTTTTCATCAGTAACTTTATTCTCATGCTAAGAATTTTGTTTAGTTTTTAGTTTGATTATCGATGAAAGCGTGTTTTCAGTTTCTTTTAGTATAAAATCGTGTATAAAATATAGTCCAAGCTTATGACTCAAAAGAGAAGCAAGAAAATGAGGTGGCTGTCTAATTTTAGTCGTCTTACCTGCTCCGAAAGGTAAAGACTTGTCCACGCTCAGCTGCAAGCGGCCGTTAACGATGAACCTCTCTGGGCGGAAGTTTTCAGGATCGCCCCATATCTCCTTGTTCATGTGTAAAGTCACATAATTTACGCTCACCATTGCTCCCTGCGAAATAATATTATTTTAATTTTAATTGCAATGGTAATATAGACATAGAAATAGGGTAATTTTACAGCTTAGTGTTGTGACCCACATATATTCGCTCCAAGCCCTCTATTGTGCTTTTTTAATCGTATTGAAACAAATACAATTATACAATGGTGTCATTATAAACAATAATTGATACAAGGATTGATTGTTGTATGAGTTCTTTAGGTTACTTATTACAGTAGAACTTCATCTACTTATACCAAATGCTATATTGGCTCGAAGCTTGTTTTCGTTTTGTAATTATCCCGTTCTATTTTCACGTCCATTCCATCTTTAGGGACACGGGCACGTAGATGTTCGAATCACTCGAAATTGGTATTCCCAAACGTCAATTATACGTATATCTTAAATTTAATAGTTAGTCAAATGTAGTACTGTTGCCAATCAACGCCATTTTTCCGTCAAAGGAACTGTCAAATCGATTTAAGTAGTCCAAAAATCTAAGGGTAGTCGCGAGTACTCTTAAGTCTGCTTTGAATAAACTATTTACAACAACATTTTTATTAAAGAGTAAATGGCTAATTAGATGAGCATGCACTCAATTGACTTCAGTAGCGTTTCTGTATACCAAAAAAAATGATATTCCTCAAATTTGAGTGGCCATCAAATGAGTACAGATTTGAATGAAGTTCTAGTATTCGGCCATTAATCTTCTGGGCGCAGTTCCTCATTACTCGTATTAATAGGAAGAGCGTAAATAAGTGACGATCTTGGGATATTAACTATCATGTCAGTGAATACCTCGGGCACGTCATATCCGTCCAGCTTGGTGTCGACCATGGCGCGGTGCGGCACGCCCAGCGGCACCAGCGTCTCGATTCTCATGATTTCCCTCAAACACGCTTCTGTGTACGGCATTCTGGCAAAAATGTTATATTTAGTGACATAAGCAATAGCAGACATTGTAAAAATTACCTATGTTGGTCATCTGAGAACACCGCAGTGATGCTCTCAATAAGTAAACAATTTTAATATACTATTACTTATAACGATCTCAAAATAGATAGAAGAAATCTCTTAATTTTTAATTTAATTAACTAACATTTAAAATGATAAGAATTCACTTATAGAGGAAGAGAGCAGAAATCGCTGACATAGAAATAGAGAAGAAACCAGTCACCGAGAAAAAAAGAAGGATTCACTCACAGAGAAAAAGAGAAGGAATCACCACTCACAGAGAAAGAGAGCAGGAATCACTCAGAGAGAAAGAGAGATTGATAGGTGAATCTATAGACGTTTAGAGGCAGATTCTATTTTTCTCTCGCCTCCAGTCGACGAAGAAGCCGAAATTAATAAGTATATATGCAAATATGCGAGCTATCGATATATACTTTACTTATTAATTTGCTAGTTTCGTTATTTTATTTCAATACCTGTATGTTATCTACATCTTTGCCTTTTAACCAACCAACCTATCACTCGACTATCTCAGCCTCATTCACAGATAATATCTTAAGGCATATAATTCTGCTTTACCTCTTTAAGTTAGTGCTACGTACGTACAATTAAGTTATATAGAGAAAGAAACGACTTGTTAAAGTGTAATTAAAGCAAAAGAGTAATTTTATGTTTTAAAAACAAACAAAATTTAACTTAACAGGCATGTAATAAATCTACTGACAGTTCAAGTAGCATTCATGTTTTTTGTTTCATTTTACTGTATAAAAATCAATAAGAAGTATTTTAATCCAAAGTGTAGACAATGATAGTTAGCAATATCAGCTTTCAGACTGATTGGGCACCTAGAGGCTACAGGACACGTGAATAAAGTCATTCTTTATAAAACCTCACTCTAATTTCGCCTCTGAGGTCATTTAACCCTTGGTGTAATGTAATCACTCTCCTACGTATTTGTCTAATTTATTTTTCGTTAAGATATTTTGCTTCATTTTAACAAAATTCGTACAGCGTAAGTTAAAGGTCTTACAATAACAGCAACATACACTTGCGAAAGATGAAACAAACAGTTCTCGGTAACTTAAGATCTAGAAATTGCGATATTCACAATGAGCGCTGTTGATCAAAGAATGACCAAGGTACCACTAGCAGAAAATTTAATCCGTTAACTAAGTCATCTCAAACCACAGTATTATAAAAAAATCGGCGTGTAATTTAATCATTAAGGCCAAAATTAAATATTATTCAGTCTATTTTCATAATAAAATAAGATTTGATTAAAGTTTAACTGATTGCTACTATACTATATTTTTGTACTTTTAATTTTATATTTGTCGTTCATTAAGTTCAAACAATCACTAATAAACATGTTGCGGATGGCAGTCACGTAAATGAATGCGTTTATCTATAAATTAATCGAAATGGAATTTGTACTCTAGGCAACTACAAATAATATTTCAGCATTAGAAATATCTAGAACATATTTGCGTCGCGATAGACGCGTGGCATTGTTATCGTTTAAACTTAAATATTATAGATATTATTGTAATTTACACTTACATTCTCATACATTGTTGTCAACCCAATATATGTGATGAGCGAATATAAATTTGCATTTACAGCAGGTTCTATTTTGGATGTAGCACAAACAGTAAGCATAGGTATTAATTTTTTTAGCGAGCTAAGTTCACCGCATAATGTTGAAAGTCTCATATCAGTCTCTTTATACAAACACTAGCGGCCCTCTCCGACTATGTTCATCAGGGATAATGTAGAATTCTAATGGTGAAAGAATTTTTCAAATCGGTCAAGTAGTTCAGAGCCTATTCAATGCAATATTCATACTATTAGTTTAGATTTTGTTAGTAGGTAATCATTCTTGTCGAAATTTCCAAAAAGTCCATATATCAGATATTTGCTTTGACAACGACTACATGTTTTTATATACACACAAATAAACGAGACAAATAAACGAGACACACAAATAAAATAAATGATTATCGAGACGCTTGTAAGCAATTAATGAATACGATATTAAGAAACCTTGATATTGACTAAATAATCAATACAAATCACAATTTCAAGATCTTTTTGATATTACTGAGTAAAATAATAGTTGTCTAGAAAAAAACAGTAAGACTGTTAATAATCGACGGTGTTTTTACCAACAAAAGTTTTCACTTGTTTTTATCTAATTTGCTATATCATTTCTTTCGATTACCTTTTGTATGTACGTCGTACGTATATTGCGGTGCACAACAAAAGGCAAGCATAAAAAAAAATAAAAGAAATACGACGACTACGAATTCTTACTGGCTTCGATCATCTATCGTAGGCAGCCTGTCTCGGCCAACCACACGGTCTATCTCCTCGTGGATTTTTTCTTGTACTTCGGGATGTAGCAACAAACGTTCAATGAGGAGGGTTAGAACAGCCTCCAAGGCCGATGCCGTCGGGAACATGTAGTCCGTGCAGACCAGCGTCAGTTGATCAACTGAAAATAACAGCATATAATTATACTTTTATATTAACACTAACTGTTGCCGGCCGGTTTTTCGCATTCGTTTCTCATTTTCCTCGCTGATAATTTTTGTAATTTTCCCTAATTTTTTCACTCTTTTTCCTGTTATTGCTTATGTCACTCCTCAGAAGTCAGGTAAACCTTAACTAGCTTATTCATAAAGTTACCAGAATAAGTTGTCCTCTTGTGCTGAGTCATTTCCTCTTTCATTTTGCTTATGTACGAGTCCAAGAAGTGGCGACTGTAGGAGTTGTCGTGCGTCTCTATGGCTTCTTTGATTATTTTCTGCGTAAACAAAGACTCAGTTACAAGAAAATGAATGCTTAACATTCAGATTTTTTAAGAACTTTAAATCACAATGTAAATTTTTAAAACGTTTTATTTGGTATTAAAAGTTATCGTGTATAAAAAGTGTTAAGTTCGGCCACATGGATTGAAAAATTGAACCCTAAGGGTTGTTAAAGGGATGTTAATTTGATATCGGTTAATCTATCAATTCCATTACAGTAGCACGGATGACATTGGCTTTTTGTTTCATAGAAGTTAAAATTTCCGTTTGCTGAACGAATTAGTTTTAGGGTACCGCCTTTTATTTTTGCAACATCAGAAACCATAACATCTCTTTTTATTACCTTCATTAAGATTTCTCATCGAATGAAAATGTGATAAATACATTATAAGTGCTTAAACGTATTAATTATTTTTTATATTCTTTTTACATTTTCTATATCTTTTAAAATAAATTTTAATGTACCGTAAATGAATCCAGAATACATTGATTTCCTTCCTTAAGACCCTTATAACCGCTGAATTCTGGCAGGAAATCCTTTAGCCACGGAGTATAACTAAGGGCAGCACCAAGGTCGTTGGAGCTCCTTTGGAACTTAAGGGCACCGCGAGCCATCGTCCACAGTATGTTGTAGTCCTGCCTCGGTATACAGCCGCGTGTGAACACGTGCATCAAACCATTCATAAACGGAACTGCGAGGAAGTGAGGCAGATATATCAGATCGCCTTTCACTAGATCCTGACAAAAAAAGGAAAATTAGTAACATCAAAACAAACAAATTACTAAGAATGAAACAAAGATAGTGATAATGAATCTTCATTTTATCGAGCAGTAGTAAGACATTAATCTCTTCGAAAGTGACTCACCTACCTTTAAGAATACAATACTATCCAAAGGTTTCAACATAAAATGATTATGTTTCTTTGCTTCATTGTTTTTTTGGTAGCACGTGGCAAACGAGCAAGCGGATCACCAGGTGTTTAGTGAAAGCTACCCATAGACATCCGCAACAAACAAATGTGTTGCAGATGCGTTGCCTACCTTTAATGGACAGAAGAGGGCATAGATAGGAATAAGGATATTTCCTTTTTCCCGTTAACCCACTCCCCATCCAATCCTCTTCTCGTTCCCATCCTATCCTTATGAGGAAAGGGTGGGAAGGGGAAGAGGACTGAAATTAGACCTCAGGAACCTCACTCATCAGACGAAACGAAGAGTACTTCTACTTCACGCCTGTTTTCTGTGCGGTTGTGGTATTTCACCGGTCGAGCCGGCCCATTCGTGCAAGAGATCTTGTTGCGGGCTCTACCACTGTTGCAACTGTTGCTTCGGATTAGAAATAAGACCATCAAACTTAGGTACCCCTTCAAATCAAGAAATAAAATTTTCGAACAATATATTTCTTTGATTTACCTAAGGCATAAGGCCTCGACTGTATGTCCCATCCCGATCCTATTATCCCGAACACAGAGTCAATAGAATCTCTTTTAAATACAAAAATAATCTTTAAAATTTTATTGTGTTATAATTGTACGCTGTATTATATTTGTTGCTGATGTTACGTCTTTCACTTTTTACATTTACTGTCAGTTGTTTATTCGATGGTTCGGGCATGTTGAAAGGATGAATGAAGAGAGTAACAAATTTATGTTGCAAAGGAGAGAGGAGATTAATATCGATCAGATTAGTGACAAATAAGGGTGATGCGTAGATGTATGGATGTAGAAGTGAGAGAGGTGTGCATAATCTCTGCCTACCCCTCTAGATTACGAGCTAAAGGGCAAATTTATATATTTTATTTACTTAGGTGATACGAAGTTCGCCGGGTCATCTTGTTATTATTAAATAGTGCATTCTTAATGTGTAAACATGTAGACAGCAAGGCCTAAGTTTCGCGGACTAGGTATATTATATTGGTATAGTATCTTTATTTATTGCTTCGGGAAAGTCCCTCAATATCTATACATATAATAAAAATGTAACCGATCGCTGTCTGTACATGGAAGATATTTTACAAAAACTGTTATTCATAAACGCAATAAAACCCAAAACAATGATTAGAATTTTTGTCTGTTTGTCTGTGCGTTTGTTAACGTTAATCTCAGAATCGGCTTAACCGTTTTGGGTCCGATTTTCACTAATGTATTGTGGTAAGCTTCACTTAGCATTTAGAGTTTGTTTTATTTCAATCGGTTTAAAAATAAAAAAGTTATATCAAGTTAACTGTGCTGGGGCCATACTGTGTCGACATCACATACACGGGAAAAGGGCAGTGAGATGATCATGAGGTTACGGTTGTATTAAGTAGATAAAATCAAGTTTAAGTTAAATTGCAGGGCGGATGAAACCGCGTGAAACAGCTAGTTTTTAATAATCGCTTCGGGAAAGTCCCTCAATATTTTTAATAATCGCTTCAAACATACATACTTATTGTAATGATCATCAATATTAATCCACCAAGATTGCAATTTACATAATTCCATCGAGATACATCGGGTTAGTTGGGCTACTTACTGTTAAAGCTATTACCAATTTTCTAGTCCAGTTATTCTAAAAAATGCTTGGGTATCGTTTTACTTACATTTTCAGCCGGATACTTTGGTCCGCTTATAACCATATCAATCATTTCCTTGACCTCGTGTGCGATCGTCGACTCCAAGCACTCGTCGCGTCTGCCAAAACCATAGTCACGCATGTACCGCAGCGTGAACCTCCTCTGCACGTGCCAGAAGTAGCCATCCGTGAAGAATATGCCTAGTAAAGACAACGAGTCGAATATTAATGCGCCACATGTTGAGGTAAAACAAAAAATCGTGTAAATTTTAACCCGAGTCGTAAACGTCCTATACAAAAGTATCAATTTACTTTTGTATCGGACGTTTATAAAGGTCATATTTCTACAATCGATATTAATAACAATGCCGTTTTATTATAAACATAGAGTGCAAGTTCAATTTAACCCCTATAGATAATATATTGCATAAAAGTAAATAAAGATGGCAAAGTCAAGAAATAAAGCTAACAACACATCGTTCCTATAATGGCTGGCTATAAAGGGCCCAATAGTTTTGGAATAGCGGTAAGAACAGAACAAAGCAGCTTAGATGGGCCTATTATTACACTAAATGATTACATTAACAAATGTTAGAACATTCTTATTTTTCTTAGGACGTGATTTTCCAATAACAGTACAGTCGTTAAGCATATTGTTTGACATCATATTCCTCTAGTCTAGAAGGTAAAAAATCTTTAGTAAAATTACTCACCAAGCTTTTTCCAATAAGACCGCAATCTGCCAAGTATGATATCCATTCGTCCATCGAACTCCTCACGGTTAAGTACTTCTTTGAGTAACTTAGGATCGTTCACGATAACCACAGGTACATGCCCAAGAAACATTCCGATCACCTTAGACTGGTATTCCTTTGAAAACTTTATGCATGCGGCTGCTAGATTATTGTAGACTTTCGTCAGGACCAGCCAGTACGCGCCGTACACCGGTAGACTGGGCGGACCTTAAATATATTTATTGGAATTAGTAAACAGATACAAAAAGCGTTGCATCACCATACTCTTAGCAGTATCACACAGTTCCAAGCAGCCCTTACATAAGCAAATATTTGCTTTCCTATTCCATTTCAGTAGCTTCAGATTATTTAAAGTTGTTTTTAACTCGAATAGAAAGATGTGACCGTGACATATGTCGCTGGTTTAAAATTTCATATTACACTTGCTTGAGGTTTTCGTACGAAAAGGAATTAAACGAATTGGAAGACACCTAAGGTTCAACTAATATGCACTGTTGCTAATATTGGTTGATTTAAATGGTACAAACTTAAAACGTCCGAGACACGGCTTCACCATATTTATGCGTACAAAACTAAACTCATTAAAGAATAATAAGACTAATGTATAACATAAACTCCAATAAAGTTACATAGTCTTGTTGTATACGAAGTAGGTGCCTTACTTTTAAATATTTTTAATGGATAAATCAATTTAAATGTAATTATGTATCATTCTATAATGAAAAGAAAAACAATGTTTAAGGTGAAGTAATATCAGAGTGAATACGTCGGTCTCGTGTGCAGTCACGTGTTGGAACATTTAAATACATTTACAAATCTTACTTGACCTCCACCCCCACCTCACTGATAACAGAGCTATTTAAAATTACGTAGTGTCCTCTACGTAACACGTAACGTTTTTGTATCTACTGTTTCGAGATAACGAGTTATACCAAGCTGAATTTTATAATTAATATTCTTATGTAAACTTAGTTACTACGCTATGGAATTACTTATATATACTATAAAATAATGTATATTGACAAAATCACAATCAAAATTTTAAAAGTTTGTTGAGGACGCCAGATATTTGTTTATGTAAACGTTCAAACATCTTAAATATCTATGCGTCACTTCATCACGTATTATATCACAATTATTTTTATCACAAATAAATTATTTTATAAAATGTATTCAATTAAATCATTATTACGTTATTTTGTACTTTTTAGTTTTTGAAGTCGGTTTTTTTAAACGTAGTTTTTTGTTAAATTGCGTTCATAGTAGAAACTTCGACTTGAAGTATGAACCCCAAGGAAGACCACACACTTAGGTAAATAACGATAAATTGAATGCGATGGTAGAAGCCGATCTATATCAAACTACCAAGGGCTACAACTTATATTTTATTTGTTCCAAATCAATATGTAAAATTTGTAAACAAACAAACGTAATTGAAGTTCGTGTAAACAAACGTCATTTACATGGCGGCCATGCCACTTTTTATACGTTCATCAAAAATGTTATAAATTTGTGGCAATCGTGAGATTTGGTAATAACTGTGTAAGCGATCTTATCTCACCTACTTTGAGAACATCATATCGTTTGTTCTTTCTTTTACAGTACTATATTTTTTCTAACTTTGTTTATGAAACTGCTGTGAAGCGACGTATAGATACGTTGTACGCAAATAAAGTAGGTAGTTAACAAGGCAAAGACTTGCAGCAACAAAAGTTGGTACGATGTAGCACTAGGATTTTCTGATATTCGTACTGTTCGCTCAGTTGTTGGTCAAGAACCTAACTCTGAAATATTAGTATAATCAAATGACGAATCACAATTGTGCTCAATAAATTACGCTTTCGCTGAACATGTACTGATGTTCCATTACGCCGTTCGCATGGAAAAGTTACTTTCTGCGCTTCGTTCGGTCACCACAAACCTTTTCATGTATCCTTCTTTTTGCTACTTTTTGTGTGTGTATGTATGTATGGATAGCGTGTTACTATTATGATCTTAAATGAACGACACGAAATGCATCTTTTTTATTGACTATTAAAAATCTTTGGGGTGCCGTGTGGTACAAAAATACTAACGCTTTTATTAGATAGTCACAGCAAAAATAAAACAAAAATATCTGGTTCAACGCATGTTGACTTCTTTATTATGTTTTTATCTATACGTCGTTGCACATCACGATATATAATAATGAAATATATAGTATATATTTCATTATTATTACTTATTAAGATTTATTAGTATAAATATATATGTATATATATATACATATATAGTAATAAAACAAAGAGAAAAACTAAGAGAAAAGTTTATGATTTTCTTTTTTACTTGTGAATTGTTCAGTAATTTTGAAATAAACTCATTTAAATATCTTTTTACGACAAAAAACAGTAGATAACGGATACAACCAATCAACAAAATGAACATTATTTCTTACCTGGTGGGAAGTTAGCGGGTCTTTTATAAGCATTCTTGTAGAGTCGGACGGCTGCGACCCCTAACAATATAATCAAAACAAGTGCTCCGATCATCGTATCCCAAGTCTAGCAAAGCGAGATGCTTACAACATACTAAAAGCAAATATGTATTCCGCCCACATGTAATCTGTTATAATTGTAAGTGCGACATAATAGCCCTATCAATTATATTTCTGTTGAAAAACAATAACATGATATCATTTAACTCAAAGATGTTAAATGCATTCAGATGGCCAACCCAGGACCCAAAAGTGAAGCCACCTTAAGTCGCCAATTGGCGACTTCGTAAAATCCAGCTCAGTCTTTCGTTTCCCGATTCACGAATACAAAATCTCCGTTTTTGTAATTAAAAAAAAATCCGACTTCAAAAAATGTTTATTCAAAAACAACATATGTACTACATTACCTACTACCTATGCAGTACATTCGTCGTAGAGGCGTTGCACTATTTTGTGGCAAAAATTCTCAAAGTAGTCAGGTGGTGAAAAGCAGGTAGATATATGCTCACCGCCCGCTCGTCGTGTCTCTGCCTTGTGTTTATGTAACTGTGCCTGTTACATTTTAATTGTACGGAATAATATGTGCGTGCGCTACCAATAGGGCGGCGCTGAAAATCAGCGTTGTGGACCCCACAACCTATGCTGAGCGCTGGCACATTCGTTTGTTAGTTTTAAATTTGTAATGTGTAATGTGGAAACTTATAACAACGAATAAACTTTTTTCTTCTTCTTCTTCTTCTTCTTTCATAAGAATCCATTCTTAAATCATATTTAACTTTGGAGTCGACGTCAGCCCAGCTAGGTCTGTAACTGAGGGTACTATCGACGCTAGTTTCCGGTGAGAGGGTAGGAGTAACAATCGAGTGCGATGCCCCGCGGTTTCACCTACCCTACAATTTTACTTAAACGAAATGAGATACTACTGTAACCTCAGCATCATCTCAATGCCCTTTTCTCGCGTATGTGGGGTCGGACACAGTATGGCCGTAGCATAGTTACATTGATATAAGTTTTTTATTTATGAACCGATTGAGATAAAACATACTACTACTATAAACTAAATGTTAAGTGAAGCTTACCACAATAGATTAGTGAAAACCGCACCGAAATCGGTCAAGACGTTTCTGAGATTAGCGGTAATAAATGCACAGACAAAAATACTAATAATCATTGTTTTGGGTTTTATTGCGTTTATGAAGGCCCTAATAATAGTTTTTCTCAAATATCTTCGATCGAGCTTCAACAATATTGAATTTGTATGGAACGTGATATCTGGATGTATAAATCTATGACTATTAACTATTAATGATGTATCTAAACTATTAATGATGAAAGTAATAGTGAAAATACATAATTAACGTTGTTACATTTACCCTTAACTGACAAACATTAGCTGTCCTCTTTTTAACCGACTTCAAAAGAAGGAGGTTATCAATTCGGTGGGTTTTTTTATGTATGTACATCGATTACTCCGTGGTTTATGATCCGATTTCGATTTTTGTTCGACAGCTAGTGCTCGCCATTTGGTCCCATTAACTACTGGTCGAATTTTTATTCAAGATCCGACCGAGTAGTTATTAAGAATAACTCAAAGACCGAGTAGTTTTTGAGTTATTCTTAATAATGCATAATATGACAACGCTGACTTTAACTTTCTTGGCTTACGTAGGCAAAACTATAGGATTTATATTAAAATCATGTATGAAATATTTGTAGCCCTGAAAAATAAGCTAAATAAAAGTCCGCGATGACATATATCTATCTTGTATGGTTGTCTCACAATAACCCTTTTTTTCTTAAACATTAATTAAAACGCATACGCCACTTACTACGCTATTATTCGTGTTCGGTATGCATCCTTATCCATTTAAATGTGTTAATTATGAAGATAATTTAATGTAGATTATAATTGCCCTTTGAACTATATCATTCTGCCGAATAGTTTAGAAGATATCAAGAGATTAAACCACAAAGTAAGTAAAAATTACGCGCAAGTGATTTCAAAAGCCGCGCAGTAGAGGGCTAGGCTTAGTGATGTGTTTAGTACTATGTACTGTTGTTTGTTTTCATGTATTAGAGACACTAAAAAGTAAAAAATAAAAAACTACGTTTAAAAAAAACCGACTTCAAAAACTAAAAAGTACAAAATAACTCAATAAAGATTTAATTGAATACACCTCTTATACAAACCGAATACCCTAAATATTCATAAAATACTATTAATTGTATGTGCTACCTATTGATAGGTTTGAAGTCGGTGCCAAGCCGACCGTTTTAGATAAACTAATAATAGAATTAAGTAATAATGAATACCTACAAATATTTATGTTCTAGACGAAGCTATCCCGCTTAAAGTCACGCGCGGCGAGTGTAGGTACTACTATTATATTTAGCTTGGCACCGACTTCAAACCTATTAATAGGTAGCACATACAAATAATGGTATTTTATGAATATTAAGGGTATTCGGTTTGGATAAGAGGTGTATTCAATTAAATCTTTATTGATTATTTTGTACTTTTTAGTTTTTGAAGTCGGTTTTTTTTAAACGTAATTTTTTTTTATTAAAAATCAAGATCCGACCAACAGTTTTTGAGCTATTTTTAATAATGCGTAATATGACAAAGTGTTTCTTGGCTTACGTAGGCTAAACCATAGGACGTAGGTATATAAAAATGAAGTATGAAAGAATTATAGATCTCTAAAAATGCTACATAAAAAAAGTCAGCGATGACATATCTTCTACGGTTATCTCACAACTACTTTTTTCCTTAGAACAAGCAATTAAAAACAATACGCTATTTTTATATTCCGTTTTAATCCTTATCCATATAAATATGTTTGTAAGCTAGAGTACTAAGATTATAATGTGATTTTACACTATAACGTTCTGACAGATTGTTTAGAACATATAAAATGTCTAAAAACTACGCAAAACCGATTTCAATAACCGGTCGCCGCGCCGCGCAGTCGCCGGCAGAGTGCGGGCAGTGCTTAGGGATGTTACTTGGGAACTTTCTTTTAAATCTTTCTTTTGAAAGGTGGTTGTTATCATTTATTCCCATATAAATTTGATCAACGTCTTGAGTTACTGTTATTAAAGCGTATTTAATTGACTTTGACTACATTGATGGTGTTCTCGTTTTATTTTAAATAACTTTTAAACAAAAACACATTTTAAGCAATTAAACATAAGAATAAATTCTTAATCATATTTCTTTTTGGAGTCGGTGTCAGCTGTGTTTGGTAGCGATCGGATCAAAATATTTAGTGGTACCCAGGCGAAGCCGGGGCGGGTCACTAGTATAGTATAAAGTTCATTTGTAAAATGTTTTCTTAAGGCATCCTCGTATATTGGTATTTCCTTACCTAACGCTGACACCGACTCCAAAAATAAATATGATTAGGAATTGATTCTTATGTTTCTTATGGTTGTTTAATTGCGTAAAATGATTTTATACTTTTAAGTGCATTTCTTGTTTTTTAATACCTATAGTTTTTTTGAAGTCGGTTTTGTTTTTGCTTAAAAGTTTTTTTTCTCGATTTTTAGTGAATCTAATTTATAGGGGGCTTTTGAAATCACTTGCGCGAAGTTTTTACTTACTTCGTAGTTTAAACTTTTGATATCTTCTAAACTATTGGTCAGAATGGTATAGTTCAAGGAACAATTATAATCTACATTAAATTCTCTTTAATTGGATAAGGATTCATACCGAACACGAATAATCGCGTAGTAAGTATCGAGTGCGTTTTACTTAATGTTTCCTGAGATAAAATGGTTATTGTGAGACAACTATAGAAGATAAATGTATGTCATCACGGACTTTTATTTAGCTTATTTATAGAGCTACAATTATTTCATACATCATTTTAATGTAAGTCCTATAGAGTAGCCTACGTAAGCCAAGAAAGTAAAATTCAACATTGCCATATTATGCATTATTAAGAATAACTCAAAAACTACTAGTCGGATCTTGACTAAAAAAATGGGACCAATTGACAAGCATTAGCTCTCGAACAAAAAAAGAATCATCGAAATCGGTTCACCAGGAGCAGAGTTCTTAGGTAACAAACATACACACATATTAATAACCTCCTCCTTTTTGAAGTCGGTTAAAAACGATCATGTATCAAACCAAGACCGTAAGTACGTTTTTCGAAATTTTCTCTGTTCAGAATTTTTTTCAAATCTTTTTTTTTCGTAAACATTTTTGATCATCCTCGCCATTCGAAATAATAAGGTTTTAGAACACGTTGGTTACCAAGTATTGAACTGTAACTGTAGCTCTCTCTTGCTGAGTGGTCTTCTAAAAGGTATGTTAATATTGCTTGTGTAGAAAATGGAAAACTATGGATCCACCTCGCAGAGTACATGATGGCGGATATTGTCATACTGTAAGTGTGTACATAATATAATGTAAATGCTAATTTCATAACAATTCTCTCTGTGTTCTTTAAAAAGATAGATTGGTCTGAAAGTTTAAGTTTCAAACCTGTACAAAAAATGTGTACCTTGGCTGACATCGAATCCAAAACTAAAAATGATTGAGAATTGATTCTTATGTTTAATTGCGCAAAATTATTTTTTACTTTTTAGTGCAATTGTTCTTTTTGAATATATATTTTTTGAAGTCGGTTTTGTTTTTGTTTAAATAAAATTATCATTGAAAATTGAGTGTCAATTTTCAATGATAATTTTATGATACTTGAGTACTAACTAGAGTGCGCGTTATCCTTCATTTTCATTACTTTCTTTAAATTATTTACTATCATTGTTTCGTGTTGTTATTGATCGTTAATTTAAAAGTTATTCTTTTGTTTTCCTCTTTAATCGTTAAAATGTCAAAAATGGATTCAAAGTATAGTTATTAATTATAACTATTATTTATTTTATTGATTTTCAAAATAAGGACTGCATATATCGACAACCAATCAAGCTATTTAAAAAAACTAGGTATAGGAAATGTAGGAATTGAAATATGTTTGAAACCATTTCCAAGGTAACCCACCCATACAGCAGTGGGACATAATAATTCATGACATAATAATCCTGCAAGGGCATATTAAACTAATTACCATAAGAACTATGTTTTAAGTGATTGCAGGCAATTATTGTAGGAAATAATGATTTTTTTTAATTCAGCTAGTTTTGTCATCGTCGGACTCACTTGCTACTGAAAGCACAATAAAAATGGACGTTGATTATCTATATAAAATAGAAATACTGGATATTACGTTATTGGGTGATAGGTCCCTGCTTATCCGTCTAACATTCCTTTAATCGTTTTTCGTACAATGAAAAAGAAAATATAGAATATAGGCGACATACGCACATTTTTTTTTTAATAATTAAAAAGTTTACATATGGATCTATGATCATAACCTCAAATACTTTTCTCATCTTTCTAGCCTTGTTACTACGTCTTTAAAATGTGGTCGTTACAATCTTTAAAGGATTTCTTCACTAGGCGAAATTTCAATTTAGAAGATCCGGCTATAGACCTTCATAAGTTTCATCCTCAATTAAAATTCTTTCTCGCTATTAACGGCATCTTCTTTAACAATGCAAATTCAAGACTGAGGTAACATTTATTATAGATAAATACATTATATTATTGAATTAATTTTACTATAGAGGAAAGGATTCGCTAAATGATTGTGAATAATTTTGACAAATAAAACTTTTCTGTTAATTTACGTTATGTCAAGAGTATCTAACATCGCAAGCGCCACATCCAGAATTTTCTTACAAGACAGATTGAGCCTCTAACTTTGTGAAAAATTATTAAAATATTGTGTAAAAGTTTTTAAAATAATCACAGAAAAATATTCTGTGATATAAAAAAAATCTAAGTGATAGTTTTCAGATTTTGTCAGAATATACAGGCGGAACCTGGAAATGGAAATGAAATATATTTCATTGATTAATTGTGTATTTTAATAGTTAATACGGTGTTGCTTTTTCAGATTTATATGGCCGTTCATATATAACTCTCTCACAATAATGGCTCTGACATTTGAAATAATTTTTATGGAGCACGGCATAACGGTACAGGATTATGCGTTCGCGACGGAATCCCTTTGTTATTTTATCATCATCAGTTCAATTCCAATCGTAAATATCAGCGTTTTATTTAACAAATCAAAACTAATGAAACTTTTAGAATATTTGAATAGAGATTTCGTTTACGTGCGTGGTTTGGAACGCAGATACAAGTAAGTAATTTTGTTATGACATTTCTTTCTTCAAAAATGATAATCTTGGTGCAGTTATATCTAAATAGATATAACTGCGTTAGACGTAGGCTTCCTCTCTTAATAGTATCAGACATTGTAGCAGAGCAGCTGTGGTCTGTGGCCATAATATGCAGGAAAATCTGCACTTATTGCAATTCATTATTTATTAATGCCTACAACTGTAGTTATATTTATAGCACACTTTATCTGTATAAAAGTGCTTCCTTCGAGTTCGATAACCCGTAATATCCTTTTATATTTTTCTTTACTCGTTTTACAAATCGAATAACATATTAAACCTTCTAGATAAAGGATATTTCTCTATCTTTATATCGGATATTAATACCTTCAATCTTATTGGTGATAAACCTGAACCTGCAAAAGATAAAGTTTTAATCAGTTATAATGAAAAATACCGTCTTAACATTTTATCTTTCATTGAAGTTAAAGTATCCTCTCGAGCAACATCCAAGGCAAAGGATTAAATGTGTATTTTTAAACTTATATAATAAAATATTATTGTCTGGAAATATTCACTTGAAGCGGCTAACATCTATTAATTTTAAAAAAAATATTTTTAAGTCTGAAGCGTGCAACCTAGCAAATGGGTCAACTTACCAGTTACCATATTTTCTTTGTCACTGTTTGCCTGGACCTCCTCTACAGCTACACCGGGCTTGAAGCGGCGGGGCAGAAGGCGCCTAGCCTAAATCTATTTGAGATTGTCTTACCTCGAGGAGTCCCTCCAAAGCCTCTAGATGGGCCGTTTATTATTACTACCGGACTGGGGGGCCACCAAGCTTTTAGGTCTTTTGGGCGGACGCTCCATGAAATGACTAGACTCAAGGGCCCCCGGGAAAGAACCTCGCCTTTGGCTGTCATTCATTACGCGTTTAGCATTCCGTTTCGAGGGTTCCCGAGAGGGCCGAACATCGGCTCGATCGACATATTTTGTCTGATTAACCAGTTATCAGGGTTTGTGTAAGAGGAGGGAAGTCGATAAGTAAAAAAACTTGATGGGTTCTCTTCTACAAGCCCGTATTTTTTGAGATTGTCGTATTTCTTCGCTTTAATTATTCCTTTCACCGTATGAATACTTCGCATCGTAGTCGATACACTAAGATTTATATATCTGTTACCGACCGATTATGAGCTCAACTTATAATCGTATTAGGCATATAAACTATCAGCAAATTACGAACGGAATTAATTACTGACAATTTGACGTATCATGGCAAAGGCAACGAACCTATATTTTCTTTTATATACATCTTTTAAGATATGTATTACATATTTTAAATAACTATAACCTATCGAACCTAACCCATAACTTCTAACATTCTAACTTAAACTTTAACCTAATAACGTAACATTTTTACGATTTGACTTTGACAATCCTTTGTGAATTATTCATCCAATAATTTGTTGACAGTTTATAATGTGCCTAGTCAGATTATAAACGAAGTTCACAATCAGTTGGTGACATACCACGAAAATGATAACGTAAAAAGTGAATATTTAATATTACACATATCTTTCAGATTTCCGTTTTTACAAGGTCAACTTTTGATATGGCAACTATGTTATACGTGGTTCATATTTACTGCCGCTGTGGCGAGCTTGTTCGTTGTGACATGTTTGCTCGCGCTTATGTACCAGAGCCTGTTTGCGACGCAGGACGAGCGCACGGTACGGCCGTTGCCCTTCCCCATGTGGCTACCGAACGATGACCCTTACAGGACTCCTAACTACGAAATATTTCTGATATTGGAAATTATCGTTTGCTTTAACTTCATCCAAACTTTTTGCGGTAAGTAATGATTTTATATATTGGAGACAATATTTATGAGAGGGTTGTCAAAAAAAAACGGAATCATTAACCGGATCGAAACGGATCAACCCGACCCGAAAACAAATATTCGAAAACGCGAACTTATACTTGTTTTTGGGTCCGGTTGATGCCCTGTACATATCATGGTAGATGGTGTAGGCCGCGGGTTCGTTCCCAGGCAGGAGCTTATCTTTATGTTAATTTATTTCATCACCACTGCTCCAAAAACGATGAAGGAAAACATAGTGAGGAAACTAACATGTTTTAGAACCAATAAATTCAAAGACATGCGACATCCACCAACCCGCACAGGGCCAGCGTGGTGGATTACGGCCTCCCTCGGAGAGGAGGCCTGTGCCCCTGCAGTGGGGAACATTCTAGACATGTAAGAAAAATGTAACTGATCGCTGTCTGTACATAGAAGATATTTGAGAAAAACTATTATTTGGGGCCTTCATAAACGCAATAAAACGCA
>JWHW01025422.1:14048-42304 GCA_000931545.1 Papilio glaucus | reverse complement strand
AAAAAAGAATCATCGAAATCGGATCATAAATCACGGAGTAATCGATGTACATACATAAAAAAAAACCACCGAATAGATAACCTTCTTTTGAAGTCGGTTAAAAACCGCACCAAATCAGTTAAGCCGTTTCTGATATTAGCGGTAACAAACACACAGATAAACAGACAAATTTTCTAATAATTATTGTTTCGGGTTTTGTTGCGTTTTGTTGCGTTTATGAAGGCCCAATAATAGTTTTTTAGCACTCAGTTACATTTTTATTATATGTATAGATTTTACATTTTTTTCTTTTGGATAATGGAACTATATCATTCATTCGATATATGGCATGTATCGCTGTGAATGAAAAACATAACATTTTATAGAGATAAGGGCGCCGAAATTGTATCGACATTCGGATAATCGACGATGTACTAAACAAGTTACGGATTTATCATTTTTTCCTTTCTTTGTAGGCTAAACGCCAACTAAATTATGAATTTTGACTAGCGATAATTTGTACTTGCACTGGCGGTGGTACTGCCGTGCCGCCAGACAATGGTCGGACTTTGTCAATGGCTTTTTGTCAAGTAATCTATTAAACTGCGTTAAAAAATAAAACCGACTACAAATTATACCTTGTTTAACAGCAAGATATTTTAAGGTTTTTTTGTAGAAAAAATGTCATTTACTTATACATGGCGGCCATATAACTTATATATTTTCATAGGAAATGTAACGCTGTGGAAAAGTGAAGTGTAATTGTATAATATGGATAGCTATTGCTAGAAGGTAATGTGAGAATTTACGAATTTTAAAGTAAAAACCTTTGTTTACAAAAATTATCTTGCTGTGAAACACGGTATACGGTATGTGGCGGCGAGGTGTCTTTTTTTTTGATAATCGAATTAGGTTGAGCCCTTGCGTAATTCGCCTTGATTTTATGTTCACGATACGCAATATATTTTCGGATTCCAAAGTTCAATGCCATTCAAACTAACATGGGAACCTAGAGAATGTCCCCTTTTCAACAAAAAAAAATGAAATCGGTTTATAAATGTCGAAGATCCTGAGGTATCAAACATAAAAAATAAGTGCGAAATGAGAACCTCCTCCTTTTTTTGAGGTCGTTTAAAAACTGTCAAGTACCGTCAACACAGCAAGAACGAAACTCACGAGAAACATTTAACAAAATGTATCAAATATAGAAAACTTTTTATAGCTCATTTTGTCGAGATAAAAGTGCAGTCAAGTGCCATCAACATGACACGTTTACGTAAAAGGAGAAAAGTAGCTTGTAATGAGGCAAGGCACATTTTATTTGGTGTGTTTGTGTGTGTGTGATAGACCCATAGGCATCGGCGAAAAAACATTCTAAAGATATAATTTTATAAAGTACCTATTTGATAAAAAATAAATTTATTTCAATTTTCAACCTTATACTGTTTAAAAAAAGTTACATATTGATTTTAATCATGATGTTGGTTGACCGTTTTATTCTTACTATTTCTTACATAACGAAAAAACTAGGATATTAATGTTTTTTTATACTATTTTTTGATGGAAAAGGATGGCAAGCGAACAAGCGGGACACCTGATATTAAGTTTATTACTGTATTTGCACACAAGAATATTATCTAAAATACAAAGCCAAAATCCTTTCCCTTAGTTGCTACTAATTTTCGGAGATGTCGTCGCTGGTAACCTTATTGACGGTTCTTACAGCTTCATCTGATACAGGGCTCGCGATCCGTGTGATCTTGAGCTAAAAATAAAAAATTCTAGGTCCCTAATGTCTATTAGATCATTGTCAACTAGGGACCTAGTTGCTGGATTTAGCAGCCATCGGTGTGGGTATTGTGTCTACGTGATCGTCGAGGGAAGGAGCGTACCTGTCCCCCGACGATCATCAACTGTTTTAACGATTGTCTGGGGGCGGTGAGGGCCGCCCTTTACCGACCGCGGGTGCGATTTGTGTTCGCGATGCGTATCTGTCGTCGTACTCGTAGGCGAGGACGGTGAGAGTTTTGTCGTGTCTGTGCTATGGTTTGAGTGTCCTCATGATCGCGGTGGATCAGTAGGACGTGTTTGGGTCTGCGTTTGGCGACTGTATACTCAGGATTTGGAATGTAATCGGCGGCCTGAACTATGAGAGGGTTGGGATGTGTAGCGGCGCTTTTTTCCCCCCTTTTCCCTTAGTTGCATGACTAATAGCAACATATGAAAGGTTCGGTTAATTCATACAAAAATGCCTTTAAACACAAATGCACAAGTTCTTGAGTTTTGTTGCAAAGTTTACTTTACTTTGTAGCCACTCCGATAACTCCATTGCTTTGGAATCGTTAATCTTCGGGACGTAATAATTTTATCACAATATTTTAAGTACTCTGCCTATTGCCACTTCAGCAGGCTAATTCAGGTCTTAGGCGTTCCGAATTGATCCAATCCTGGTTTAGTTTACTTGAAATACGAGACCCATCACGTTCAATGACACAAATACTAAAAAATAAATAAGCCCGATATTCAAATCAGGGTGTCGTGTAAAAGGAAAACCAGTTTATGTTAAAAGCATGCATACTAATTAATGGTGGGCCGATGAAGGTACCAAGAAATGTTAGGACCCATTTTGATCTCATTACCACTTTAACACATTCTTATTTTTGGGATCATTGACATCAGAAAGCGAAACCTTCATTTGTTTAATGAAACATTTTTTAAATTTTGAGTTTTGTGCTGGTTTCTTAAATCGTGTAAAACCTTTACAATGCCATAAGTTCGTGATCAAACGTTCTGGTAATAAACAACGTAGGCGATTGATCGCCAAGATCGGTCCTATGACCCCCTCGTCCAGGGGTCTGCAGCAACCTTGACCAGATCATTGGTTCATTCTGTGGGAGACCTACCTACGCTGTGCCGATCTAGGGAGTCGTACGTTCAGCAGTGGACGATCATCTAATACGAACAAACGAATAAACAACGACTAAATCTGAGGCAGTAGGTATTTTTTTTCAATACGCATAGAACCACTAATTAAACAGATAATACTAATCCTTTTTTTGTTTTCAGTGTACATTTATATTATGTTTCACACGCTACTACATTACTATTATGTGATGAACATGATTTTCTTGGATTTTGAGGTTATATTCAAAGATTTGGACGAGACTGTCGTGAAGCTCTCACGCAACCATCCGTGTCGTGTTGCAGTACAAATGGAGCTCAATCGACGAATGAAGAGGATTGTCAATTGGCATTTATCTGTTTTTAGGTAGACGAAACACACAACAAATTTTATAATTACGACAAATAATAGATGTCCACGAACATCTTTACATGTAATTAAAACTCAAGCAAGATTTCTGAATTACATAATGACGTAGACGTAGATACTCTTTAGGTAACGTTGGTTCAGTATGAATAACTGTGCCTATCTAATAGACATCATAGACTCATTATTTTTATAGAACTTTTTTTTAATAATCTGTATAACTCCCGCAAGTTGGTAATAATATAATAATTGTAAAGATATTATTGAAAAAAAAAACAATTATTAATAATTAATATGTTCTGATCTTCTGATAGTCTGATAGTTAAATTGTTAAGTGTCTTATCATCCGATGTTAATTCCCATACTATGATTAATTCTTACTGGCTTGGTAAGTAGGTTAATATTTTTGATATCGCCATATCATCATCAATGTTTTTGTTAAGATTATTTTAATCTCATTCTCAAATTTCAATATAAATGATCAATTGTGACTTTGGCTGGTTTTCATATTTAAATAATAATTTCACAAGCACGACAGTAAAGTATTTTCCTGCTCATTTTAAAACAAAGATGACAACAATAGCAGCAAACAAAATAGCATTGCTAGCAATACTTACTATGCAATGTAGTCACCAAAATAGACAAAAGGTACATTATAAATTCGTAGGTTATATCACGTTACATTTGATTTGTTTACAAATGACAAGAATGAAAATGGCTACAGATCCAGCCTATATTGGGGAGAAAAGGGATGAGAGTTTTATATAATATTAGGAACTTGAACGATTTGCAGGTCTGTGGAGATCATTTCATCAGTTTACGGCCCGCCATTGGTATTTCAAGTGTCGGTTAGCTCTGTCGCCATTTGTTTAATGGCGTACCAAATCGCAGATGTAAGTATGCAAGCTATTAAATATGTTTTAAGTCGCTTAAAGTCAGTTTAGCCTCATGGAGTCCGGGTATGAAAATGGCCAATCCCGGCCTACCTGAAATGCAATATTACAAATTATATGTATACATACCTTAAAAAAGAGATATAGAAATACATTTGTCTTGAACTACATTTTATTAGCTAGTTAATGCACGAAGCAGAGCGAAGAATCCAAATAAGTTTTGGAATTATTATTAGCAAAGATACAATAAGTAATTGTACCGGTGACAGAGCCACACAATGCCGTTTCAAAAACTAGCCAGCGCAACCGGAAAAGTAACACGACCTTACAGAATACCGGAGATACCGGCAAATTTCCAGAAGAATCCAAGGCTTCGTTTTTGGTGATTATATATTTTTGAACTATTATCGCGACTTCCCACCCGTTTTGAGTTTTCGATTGTAACGGCAGTCCTAAGACTGCCTGTGTTTTTATTTCTACAAAAACTTTTTACAATTTTTTTTCAGTACCTAGACCAAGGCAAAATTCATTTTCTATTTATTTTACTGTGTCTCGCCGCCTGCATACAACTTTGGATACCGTGCTTCTTGGGCACATTGTTAAAGAACCAGGTAAGTAGTTCTTTCATTGACAAAGAATTTGCTATGATGGACAGGTTAGTCGGCGTTTTATAGGAATTTAACCACCATACCCGTAAATAATACTAATGTCTGTTGTAAAGGTTATTGACCGGGCCTCTCTAAGGCCCACAGGCTCTCATTGCATATTTACTTTACGCAAAAACATAACGTACTTCCAAATTACACCTGAAACTCAAATAACTAAATGGACAGTCTAAGGTGGTCTAAGGCTTAGACTCTAAGTAATACTAAAGCTACCGCTAATATTAGGCGCGCAGTCATTTCGCAACACTTTGAAACTAAAATGACTTTTTCAATGCAAAAAGTCATCACAAGCAAAAAATTTGTAACTTACTTTAAGAATTACGAAGTTTATTGGCATGTGACATTCAGAAAGTACAGGCAACCAGTCAATTGCTTTTTGTTCTTTTTCACATATCTAAAGATATTTCAAGTATTTCGTCTCAATCCAATGACTTGTACGTGGTTACAAACACTACCTGACCTTTCTATTATAATTGCATAAATAACAAAAAATAAAAAATGCCATGAAAATTTTCCACGTTTCAAATTTATAAGCTCATTAAAAATTCAAAACAAAAATTTTAACTTTGAATTTCGAATGTGCCACTAATGCTCTTCCGCGTTCACTTTTGTTGCATAATAAAGCTATTTCTCTTCCTGGTATAGAAAACACAGAAAACCCTACGTAATCGGTACCCTCACCGACATCCTTTTAAATGGATATAGGGCTTCCCCGATGCTTTCAATTATATGCGGTCCACCTCTCTCGACATACAACCAATTTCAGCGGATTATGAAGCGTCGTCTGACTATTTTGAGGGTCCCAATAACTAGGTGATAGCTAAGCTTACAAAAGTGAACCAGGCCTCTTTTAGTTATCAAAACCTTTTTTTTAATCAGTAGGTATGTCTATTCTAGGCTTTTGCCGTTGGTGAGGCTTGTTGGGGCTGCGGTTGGCAGGAAACCCCGTTAGGAGAACTGCTTCGTTCAGACATGGTTATATTGATTCTTAGAGCGCAACAGCCCATTACTATAAAATTCACGGGTCTCCCTAAATTGGAGCTGGAAACGTTTTCATCGGTAAGTCATTAAAATGTACTTACAGTTGTTAGAACAGTGTAATTTGGCAACACAGGCCGTTTGTTGTTTATAATCAAATGAAATGAACAGCGCAGGATATCTTTGTTATTCTCCTTCCCATAGCATTTGTTGGCATAAGCTTGATTTACAGATATTTAATAACTTTTCTGCGGTATTGTAACACTCAATATATTTCTGTCAAACACCAGTAAACTAACATATCAAATACCTATAACTGAGCTTTTTCTTTGCTGTTAGTTATAACCAGAACCTGGGCATAGGGAACTGCACTAGAATGACTATCATACCCAGTTCATTTCATTCTTCTGAACAGAGCCTGCTTTAACAGTTGTAGGACCCGCAACCTTACAGAAGACAGGCGTGAAGTAGAAGTATACTTCTGCCCTTCGCCCGATGAGCGTGGTGCCGGAGACCCAATTCAGTCCTTTTCCATTCACCCTTAATACGAATAGGATTTGAGGATTGGACGGGGAGGGGATGGATAGAAAAAGGAAACATGTTTTTTTCTGACTCTCCCCTCCTCTGTCAGTTAAAGGTAGGCAACGCATCTTCTAGCCTGCTCATTTGCTTGTGGCCGATGTCTATGGGTAGCAGTCACTAGATAGCAGCTGACCCGCGTGCTCTTTTCATTCCATCTGAAAAACCCTACCATAAAAAAGAGGTGCTGCGTACCGATATATAGCTTACATTAATATTTATTAAAACATTTTCTATAATAAACGCCAATTCTGTACTAAATCAATTATAAGTGTTTTATTGAAATTAAATAACATAGAACTTATATCGATCAGATTAGTGTCATACTAAAGAAGGGCGATATAAGAAGTACCCGTAACTGACCAGCACGAGTGCGTATGGATGTAGAAGAAGCGAGAGAGGTGTGCCAGGATCGCGTCAAACCGAAATCCGTAATCTCTGCCTAGCGCTCTTACGCCCGGGCGTTACGGGCCTGAGTGCATATTTTCATATTTATATTTTTACATTATATAATAAAATTTAAAATGTAAATTAAATCTTCTGATTAAATTTATACAAAATTAATAACATACAATTTAAAACTTTTGATTTCAGATAATGACCTCGGCATATTCTTACTTCAATTTGTTACGACAGTATGAATAATGAAAACGATTGACGATGTGCACTTGTACCAAGAAAACAATTTACGATGACACAATTTAGCACCGTTTTAAAAATTTGTTTTGTTAAAACTAGTTTCGTCAAGTCACATTTTGCCTTAATTTAAAAACTGATGACAATGCCACATAATTTTAAAGCTTATTTGCAAGCACTTTACCCGATATAACATCACTTGAACAGCCAGCTTTGTGACCGCCGCCACCCAATCAAACAATCAGAAGAATTATAAATTCTATGTGTAACTCTTGTGGTTATAAATTGTAAGGTGCCTGCCACTCATACGAGGAAACAATGAATGTAAGAACTTTTCCGTCACGTCCGGTTTTTTGAGATTGTGGCACTCTACGCTCAATTCGGTTCTTCTTCCCGAGGGATAGAATAAAAAAACCCCATTTAGGGAACCATGGTAATGCCATATGACACGAGATAACATATTTTTGACATTTTGTTATTTTCATGACAAATATTACCATGGCAAACAACAAGCCATGGTTATTGGTTAACTTTTTGATATTTAAATGTAATTCCAAGTTATTATGCGCGACATCAAGGTACAGAAATTTCCAGACAGACAGGAAGATAAGAAACGAATTCGTGATTTTTTATTACCTTGATAACACTTACCATTTTTCACTGGAAAAGGAACAAAAAATATTCGCTTTGGTGCAAACCAAAAAGGTAAGCTTATTGGCCATACTGGTTTATACAGCCATACAGCCTTAAAACGGAACGATTCTTAAGCGCAAGTTTTTAACTGCGCTACACTTCTAAAAAAATGTCACTACATTTATGCAATATAAGGTTATTTATGGGTAGGAGAAATAACACAACATTTTAAATAATACATTATATATTGATATATTATTTACTTTTACTTATAAAACTATTTTTTACCACGGTAAAAATGCAATGAAACATGTACCTTATACAAATGTACCAAATTAGTGAAGTGACCCTTTATGTTCAGGCAGCAGAAAATATATTGTAACTGGACCCTTACGGGTATGGACAACCTCCGAGTGACAAATTAACATTGTAGCTGCTAGTCCATACAATAAACATGGTATACCTGAGAATACATTTAATAAAATGCTTTAATAAAAATGGTGAGGGTAATAAGATCATTTAATTAATCAATTCAAATGTAACACAAATACTTCCACTACAAAATTCTGACCATTGGATGGATCTTCTGTTGAAGATGGTTCAAATTGGACCTTGTTAAAAACAACAACTTAACAACTTTGAATAAGGGGAAATAAGAAATTTCATTAGGACATTTCATAAAGACATGAGTGAACAAGACAGAATTTTAGTTATTGTGAAAACATTATTTAATTTGTGTGTACTCTACACACAAATTAAATAATGTTTTTATGCATTTCTATAGCCTAGATTCATTCTCATGCCTACAAATATCTCAAACAAGCAACTATACAATATTAATGCAATACATAGTATAGAAATAAAATATTACCAAGATTAGCAACTTTAATGATCCTCATAAATTTGTCTGATGCCTCTAAATCCTCCGCTTCCTTTCTTGAACAATGATACTTTATATATGGATAGCATCCTGTACGTAATATTTGATAGTTGGATTTATTAACTTTCCAGTTAAAGTTTGACTTTCCAAATTGATCATCTTTAATACTACTGTACTGAAAGTATTCAACTGCTTAATTACAATAAAATTACTTTACACACTTTACTAGCAGACCCAGTCACATACACTCCACCAAATTTTTTTCTTTGGATATTACCTTCACAAAGTATGAAGTCCATGGTGGTTCTTTACACTGCATCAAATAAGCAGTAAGAACTTCCGATGATGTGGGTTTTGAAGAAAAATTTGTGACTAGCGTTATAGCTCTTAGCTTGTTACATAACCTTACTTTCTGAGAATACATTGAGTAAGTTGAATATCATATAATAATTTAAGAGGTAAGTTAATTAAACAAAAAGCCTGATGACACAAACATAATTAACACCAATTTACAATTTATCTCTCTTTACACCTGGGTTTGCATAACCGCATACGCATATGTATCTTAATACGAAAAGTTTTAAAATCTGGAAATACTAAAAGTATATTACATATTTATTACAAAATTAGTGTTGTGTAATTCTTAAATGTTATGAATAAAAAATATAGAACCGGTGGATATCGTTAAGTGACAGACAATTGACAATGACATTTAACAGCTGTACTGAAATTTAAATGTCAAAAGTCACGAGTTCTGAATTTTTGATGTTTGCTTCATAGGTAATTGAACAATGTCTGTTTTCGGTAGAATGTCTTAACACAATCAGCCAATATTTTAATACATGCATTAATTCACTGTCAGATTGTAAACTTCATCGTTTTTACAATCTCACTAGCCTAAATAATAACTTAAAATGATGTTACCACATAAAAAGTATGTTCGTTACGTTTGATATAATTCGTCAAATTGGTAATGATTCTATCAGTTCACAATTCACCGTTTAGACAATAACATCCAAAACTAAGGTCAATCGCAATTATTATTAAAGACTTTGTATATGTCGCCAACCAGACGAGGTTCGGCCATTTGGCGGGGCGACTGGATACTATAGCTACCTGGTGAGCCAAGGTAAAAATGTATGTATGCAATGCAGCTTGCCTCACCGTGTGTGAAGTGTAAACCAATATTCCGAAAACATTAACATAACCCATGTTGGCAACTCAGTTTTTTCAGAGATAAACCTTGTTTCGCTATACGATTTTTTTTTGCCAGTTAGTACGTAGCGCTACTAGCCAGGGACTAACCCACGGTGAGTCTACGGCCGGCAGCCATAGTTTTCTTAAATATTTACATAAACAATTGATTACCGAGACGTCATAGCTACTGTACTGTTTGGTAGGAGAAAATCTTAGATTCGCGTGAACAACTGCTCAACATGCGTCAGCAACATGGTTATTTGAATTTGGAACAGAACGGAACGAACTTTTTTCATTTATTTTACTTTTATTCAATTTTGAATTTTATTGTTGAGTTGAAAGGTTAATTTTTTTTTAAAATAATGTCGCGCCTCACCTGTTTCGAGTTTTTACTTCTAGGGGCAGGCGTCCTTAGAACTGCCTGTTTTTTTATTTGCAAAACTCGAAGATTCGTTAAGGGAGCTAGGTTGTTTTATGGGTAACTTAAACTAAACCTTTAGAATATCAATCATCAGGTCGCTTATTATGTGTGACAAGATGTAAGCCTATCACTCTTGCCATGCACTGGTCCACACATAAATAAATTATGGTTATTCAACACAAGTGATTTGATAAAAAAAAGTACAATTGCATTGAAAACTAATGATTTATTAAACTTAATCACTTAATTATATAATTATTCAACAACTCCATATGCAGCTCTTAACAATTATATTGCTTATGTTCAAAACGTTAATAAAATATCATTTTATACTAAATGGGATGTTAAGAACACATATACAGTTCGTCAAAAAAAATTAATCCCGCATTTGAAATTAAGTATCATAATCATCCATTACACTTAGATACATTGCACACAGATATCATAGGAATCTTCGATAAGGCCAAAAAGTTCAAGAGCGGCGGCCACGTACAGGTCAATGCCACGTAGGGCTCCCGCAAGGTTGACAGACTCACCGTGGATTTACATTTTAACATACATTTTACATACATTAAAACATATTGTATCTCAGTTTTTTAAGGAGAAAGATAATTCCCTCTATCTTTCTTTCAGTTTGTTTCGATACACGATTTTCTTCTAGTATATGTGTTCCCGAGGGGAGTTGGCGTCAGGTAATAAACAATAACACTAAAAACGCCGTTAGATTATCAATGTAATTAATTATACAATAATACATAGAACAAAAAGTCTTCCAAAATTAATTTCTCTTGCTAATCGAACTATCTTGTACTGATTTTTTTTTGTTTCACGTCCTTAGACATTAGTTTCGCAACTTCCTATTAATGTCAATTACTTATAACGTATAACTTTCGTTGTTTTAATAAAATGGATTGAATTAAGAACTTCTTATGATTATAAATTACAATAACAAAATGTAACTCAACTTGTGTTGCATGAGATTTGTTACAGTGCTGGCTATTTTTGGAACCATACATCTTTTGCGAAAAAAAAGAAAAACACAGAGATGTAAGCAAAGTAATGCCATTGATATTATTTCTTCAAATTATTAAAATACATAATACTCTCTTTATTTTTTCAACTTATTTATCCACAATATATTCAAAAATCAAAAACATGTTATATACTAAAATATATCGTATAAAAATAGTGTTCCACCGCCTGGTGGGATCCCATGACTCAAGCAATCATTGGTCAGGGTCACAGAGACAGAGTAACTGTCTCATAAGGCGGGTAGACTTTTAAATTACCTAATTTTGTATCGAAAAACCTTTAACACTCATGCTCATAACACATCCATTTTTGACAATAACTTAATGAGTTGTACTTCTAAACATTTCATGAAACTTTCTACTTGTAAAAACTGTATGAAATATATTTAAGTAGTTTTTGAGTTACAGCGTTACGCGGACATACAGACGCGCTACATTGTTTTTTTTTATATGCGTAGTTACATTTATCGTACAAAATGTAGTCACATTGTAAATACGTTGCAGAATAAATATCGATTTTGAAGGCAATCGCTCCATTAAAAAAAATCAAGATGGCGGTTTGTTTTTTCAAATTCTAAAAACAAATAATAATCAGCAGTCTGAGGCGAATAAAAACATTAAATGCGATGTCTTGACAAAACAGCTATATTAAAATTATTGTAGTTTAGCACACATTAAACAGATAAAAATATTAATGTTAATTAGATGTTATTCTTAATGTTGTTATGATGTTTAAACTCTAAGTTTTCTATCGGAAGTATGATAATAGTCTTATCTAACTAGAGACTAGAACTAGAAAACTTCGTCACAGAGGACAATTTAATCAACAAAAATTTGGTACAAATTTACATTTTAATTTATAAAAGTTTTTTATCATTGCCAATATTATTAATTGATCTATTTTGTGTTAGCTTAAATCTTCGCACTTTAAAATGCAAATTGCGATTTTTTTTAAATTCGAATGAAATAAGCAATGAAGTCTACAGTTACTAATTAGGATTACTATTGTGTTAGAGATTGGTGGCCATTGATATCAGCTAGTGATGTAACGCCTGATAATGTTGGCCGCCTCCTTTTGCCCCATATCGTCAAGAAGAAGCGCCAGTGTCTTCGATGTTATATCATCGTCACAATCCTGAAAATTGATTTTTTTTGTTTATTTTATAAATTTTGTGATACACCCATGGTCTAAGATACGACACAAGTAATTAATACCCTCATCTATTATTCGATCAGAACCTAGATTATATGTTAGATAATATAATAATGATAGATATGATAAATATAGATAAAATACTAATGTACGTCATTGATAAATCGAAGTGGGTTGCCGAACTAAATCGGGGCCAAATGTATCATACTATAACAAGTTTATTGCCACAATAAATTACTTCTTATAGTTATAAAAAGTGGGCTATAGAAAACGAATAGCGTAGTGAACGTAGCGAACACCGACCCCAGATGATGGGAAAAGGGCAAGGAGATGAATAAAAAAATTACGGCAAAAGGTCTGAGTCACCCTAAGCTTTGGGATCGTTATCCCATGGCGGGCTGGTTGGCAGTCAACCACAAATATGGTGATTTAGTATTGTTACCGTAATAGAAGGACGCTTCCTGATAGACAGAAAAAGAGCGACAGAGAATATATAAAGAAGGAGCGTGTTACCTTGACATATGTAAGTAATTTTCGCGTGGGGCTGGACGATGCGGCGTACCAGGATAGCAGGGAGTCGCGTTGAAGCCGCTGCGCCAGCACGCGCCACCCGCCAGTCACGTCTAATATCTTCGACAACTCGTCGATGTACAGGCTCAAATCAGACAGACAGCTTTCACCTGCATCCTGTAAAATAAATAATTAATAAGCAATCAGTAAGTAACCCAGAGGGCTACGAGTACGCAGAGAATGTTTTTCCACAGTATAAAGACCCGTTTAAAAGACTTTTTAGGTGTTATACTTTTAGATAATACTCACGCCCTCATCGGCTGACTCATATTCGTCTTCCGGCTCCGACTTGATGTCGTCCTCACACTCCATCAGGTCCGGGATGTATTTCCTGAAGATTTGGTAGAGTTCCGGCTTATCTCGCGCCATCCTCCAAGCTGGTTGGTTGTTTTCTTCATTCTTATTGGGATTAGCCTATAATTAAACATGTTTTAAGTGCACGTGATAACATTATAGTTTACGACGTACCTAGGTACACAATGGAGACGACTTACTAAAAGCTTCGCTCAAACAAGTAAAGCCATTATCGATACATAGATAACAATATTCAAACGTAAAACTATAATGAGTAAATTTCAATGTCATTGCAAAGTTGGATAGCAGATAAAATAACCTTGGTTACAATAAAAATATTTTTACTGAAGCATGGTGCAGATGTCGCTGTTTATGAAATTTTATTGCGTTCAAAAATAAGGTGAATTAATCAATTAATTCACCTTATTATTCTTTTGCACCTCCACTTTCATTCAATTTTATTCGAACCAAACTGTAGTAATGCGTATAACTAAATGAAATGTTACAGTGGGAGATGTGTTCATTTAATTTATATGTATGTAGCTATAATCTAATGCAGGATCAATCATGGGATTATACTTACATTTTTATCTAAAAGTAGTTTGACGATTTCAACAGAATTTTCCCTCATCGCCCCGCCGCACACTATCTGCAGCGACGAGTTGCCCCGGCCGTCTACTGCGTCAATATCGCTCTACGAAATAAACAGTAGCTATGATGTTAAATAAAATAAATAAATAAATAAAATAGCCTTTTATTTCGGATCTGCTTACAATTTACATTTAAAATAAAGTTAATAGTTACAAGATTAAAAGTTATATGTAATATATTATTCTACTATTTGTGTTTTGCAAATTTTTAGATCACTGCCATCTGCTAAAATTTCCAACAGGCCTCCTTCCAACCTTTTCCATTCTTTTCTCGATTCTCTGTTCCACGTCACTCCTCACAACTTGCCTCACATCGTCATCCCATCTTTTCAGTGGTCTACCTTTTTCTTTTTCCTACTCTAGGATACCACTGTGTCACAGTTTTGTTTCAATTGTCTGGTCCTCTTATGGTATGCCCTACCCACCGCCATTTGATTCTCCTTATATGTATATGACTTTTGTTGTCGTTCTGATGACACGATTTTTATAAAGGTAGTTTATAATCTTACAAGCGATATTATAAGCTGACGAAACATAGTGAATTGTGTGGGTCGGTCTTGGCGACAGCTCATTCTTGATCTATTTATTATTTTATTTTTTATTTTATTTTTTATTTTATTTATTTAATTTGGCTTGCCAACAAAATATGAAATGATACTTATAACTATATACTTATCTATAATGTATACTCAGAAAAATAACACAGGAGTCGAATGAAGTGTTCAAAATAAATAGATTGATATTAGGTATGTCATCTTACATTAAGCAAGTCCGACATTTAGCGTTCTGTGCTGCCCCCTAACATTGTAAAATATTGTTTTTAGCTATACCACTAACTAAGCTATAACGGCGGATTCGAACCCATGGCCTTTCTTCGGTACCGAGGGGGAAATCTTCAACCCATGCGTGTATGTGAGATTGTACTTGTTAAGACCTCGTCGGTGACCATTCAAAGATTTTAGTGCCTCGAGATCTAAGAAAACAAACTAAGGAATCTTTTGCTTCGCAGACCCTAAAGCATTAAGGTTAAGGTGCTTTACTCACCGGCTGTGCGTACTGGAGCAGTGCCCGTAGCACAGACAGACAATCATCGTAAGCCGCGAGATGCAGCGCACTGCGGCCCTCGCTGTCCCGCGCGCCCAGCGAGGCGCCGTGCGCCAGCAACAAGCTCGTGCTCTCCGTAGAGCCGTAGATGGCAGCTAAATGTAACGCTGTCTGCTTCTCTGTTGACATTTGATACCTTTATTAGTTCATCATTAAGGAAACGTCGTCAATGACAATTAAGGTATCAGGGGTTTTAAGTTAGTGTTGCTCTTGTCAGGACAGTTTGGTTCTGTTTATGAACATTTTATACCTTTATTGAAAGATAGAACAGTGGTGCGTTACGTTAGCTATTGTTCCGTATCCGAAACGAGAGATAATAAAAAATAAGAACACTCCAAATCATTTGTGTTGTTGCACCGTCCACCTCTGTACCAATGTCACCGCACGACAAATCGTGTAAAAATATTTATACAATTATCCTGATTTTGGCTAGTAAAGATTATGGATTTTTACATATAACAAATATATGCTGATAAGTTCATGAGTACTCCTGGCATAAACTTGTCTAGTTTGCCGATATCCTTATGCATAGAAAATGCATATCATCCTTCTATTCTTATACATAAAAAATTCACACTAATAAATAGCAAAGCAGTATTACAAAAAATACTTAACGAAAGTGATAATTACGATTTATAAGGGATTTAATAAATAATTATAACGCACTTAAAAATAATAACTTACTCAAATTAGGCAAAACAAATAATTAGGATTTACAAGGGACTAAATAAATAATGATAACGCACTTAACTATAATAACTTCTCAAATTAGTAAAAATTAATAATTAAAATTTATGAGGAACTTAATAAATCATTATAACGCACTTAACAATAATAAATTACTCGAATTATTCAAAACAAATAATTAGGATATACAAGAGACTTAATAAATAATTATAACGCACATAACAATAATAACTTACTCCAAATAGACAAAACAAATTTGATACTCACATCACACATGTCATATTGCATCATTAGAGTATAAAAAAAGCAATTACCATTATTGTAACTGTTGATGTCAAAAGTAATTTTATTCGCCAACATGGCGTCCAGCAATGGCGCCAGGCAAGACTGACAGATGACGGCGTAGTGAATAACATTGTTGCCCTCCGTGTCTTCAATCATAGGATTACAGCCTGGAAACAATATCCATTCATTATTTTACTTTGTACGTTCCACTTTTATTTGTTCTAAAAATATTTGTATATATTTCCAATGTATGGCGGTACATCTATAACTTTATATTAGGAACGATTTGCTAATTATAATTTAATGCAAATGTAATGTGCATTATGTCACTATTAAGTACAGTATTACACGTCTTCTACTAGCCGAAAGCAGTTCGTTTTATTTTTCCATAATCTCCATATTATTCTGATATTCACTTGAGTCTTCTGATCCATTTAACACTATTACTTAATCGTATATAAAAAATATGATAATATATCATGGAATAAGGACAACGGGCTTTATTTATTGACACAAACTTAGCTTGAATTATAGTAGTCTTATACTTTAAAATACAAGTCTAGATATATATCGAGTCTCGGGTCTGGCATTGAGTTACAATGTTAGCCTTGCGCTGAATAACCAAAGCCGAAGCACCCTCTTGGAAGTTATTCTATAAGTGTTTCAAATCAAATTTGAACGACGTTACTCTAAAAGAGGTTTAGACCAAACACACTTAAGGCTACTTAACTTAAAAAAGCGCAACTGTTGATATTTTTTCAATCTCTAATAGCGAACACTCAATGATCACTCATGTCCACCCTGGGTATAAGCGTTGTGTACCTTTAGAGACGAGGAATGCGACGAGCTTGGGCACGTCGTGTGTGACCGCCATGTGCAGCACAGACTGACCGTTATTGTTGGTCTTATTCAGCAGATGCGTCAGCTTCACGCTGTCTATCAGCTTTACTATGTACTCCAAGCTCGGCTGATTGCTAGACAACATCATGTGCAAGAACCTGAAGAAATTATGATAACGATTTAATTCAATACTTTAAGACATATTCACTTTCTATGGCAGTTTTAATTATTTTCCTGTTTAATTGTTGTTGTTATTGGAACGATTAATTAACCGGCAGCTTAAAGTAATAATAAATAATAGTAGCGACATAGATTTATATACCTCCAGATACCGCGTTCCATAATACGTCATACAAAAGTTAAGCTCGATTTTTGCCGCGAATGTTTACCAACGTATACATATATAAATACAAATGATAATCAAAATTAAATAACAGAACATGTTTTGAAAACACTTTTTTAATCTATTGTCTTTTATATTTTGTTGTATTTTTAGTGTTAATAAAATTTTGTTATGTAGTTGACAACACCTACAACATATTATGACGTCGTTGCATTGTTATTGATAAAATTTTACATTTAGTTGTGTGTAAAGTCATATAATTATTTAGTTTCTTGTTAAATGTGATGTGCGTACATTTTTTGAATTACAAACACGGATATTTTGTATTCGTGTGGAGGAAAACGAATGACAGAGCTGGATTTTATAAAGTCGCCGACTTATGGTGGCTTCACTTTTGGGTCCCGGTTGCTGCATCTGGAGGTATGCAACATCTTAGAGTAACGGATTGACAGTCAATAACTTTAGAAAAAAAGTAATATGTTTTAAATAGTGCCAGTCAGAGATATACATATTGTATATCTCTGACTGGCACTATTTATTGTATACCCTCACGGTCACTCTTATGTATGTATATGATATGTAAGTGGCGAATTTAAAACACAAACAAATAAATGGTAACAATCTCTGTTCTGCCATTACTTCTCATTTCCCGCTTCAAATATAAAGTGGGCGTCGCACATGTAATTCTTTTAATTTTTGCCTAAATTTATAGATTCCACAAACACGCCTTACTCGATAAATATACCTTAAATAGATATTCTTACAGCAGTGAATATTATGTAAACCGTGAAATTTAGGAAAGATATTAAGTAGGGAGGAGCGTCTAATCTATCGGACTCCTCTCTACTTAATCTCAGGGTAGTAATAGTAGTGTTTTGTATTTAGGACTCCTATTTTCCACAACTGCTAGTCTATTCTCCTAGTTATTAAAATAGGGAAAATGAACTTACGTGTCTCCATTAGAAAGTCGTATTTCGAATAGCCGCTCGAGTTTAGCTCTAACCAATTGCTTTTTATGAGCGGTTTTGTTCTTTATCATCTCACATAACTCCGTCACAAGCTGTGGAATACAAAAATCAGTACTCGTCTACACTAGAGAACGTATTAGATAAGCAATAGCTAATAACACAACTATAACTCTGGTGATTGTTGCGGAAGTTAACCCGGCAGTCACACCAGGTGACCCGGTTGCCCAACATAATAACGAAGCAATTGAGGCTACCTTTTTAACTTCGAGCCCATCCTCAGTCTTGTAGTAAGCTGAATACTCGTTAGTCTTTAAGTTGTCACCGTTAGCGTTGTCCTCGTCCTCGTCGGACATCCTCGTCGGATTTGACGACGCGGGTCCGCTTGCCTTCATCTGTAGATTATACAACACACTAAACATGACTACACAACTATCAACAAATCAAAACAAAAATTTTACTACATCTACTCGTCAAGTTTGTTTGACCAAAATATAATTCGTTATATTATTTTATAATTCAATAACATAGATATATATGTCATATAACATGAAATAAAAATAAACTACTATATATCACGCGTATTTACTAATTCCGGAATTAGTAACTATTATAACCGTTAAAATGTTTCGCAAATGTACATATAGAGAAGAAAGAGACCGATTATTTTAGTAATGTTCGCATCCTCCCACACAATATATACACTTGCGATCCCATTTAGCGGGAATCATAGTTTAATGACGCTTTAAAAATATCAATAGAATTTTAGATAGATAAAAAACCAGGACTATTTGGATGGCTACATTGAAATAAATGTTAATTAAGAAAGTTATTTACATGCAATGGAATAATCTATGTACATAAAACTTAAGCCCACACGACCGTTAGCCTCCGACTGAGTAGTCATACAGAAAAATTAATTAATTTAAGGCTACAGCTTTCAAATGTTTGAATTCGTCTAGATTTAGTATTAAGATTTCTAAGCGAACCCAAACCAAACAAATATAATACTTCAAATAAATTTTGTTGAATGGTAGCTTTAGAGGACTTACTCATATCCATAGTTAACCGCCCATTAATCTTAAATGGTCGTTAGAGCTTTAGAGTTTTAAAAACTATTTCTATTTATAATTTTGACAAATGCATAGAATTGACAAGTGTGCGGAAAGACAAACTAGACGAGTAGACAGCAGAAAATTGAAGCTTTGACAGGCTGATTGAAATGCAGTCACATCCAGTGGGCCAAAAATCTATGTCTACTTCGTGTTTCTGTTAAACAACGACGATGTGACAGATCTTCGGTTAGATTTCGGCCTACTCCTATATTACAAGTAATCTATTCGAAGCTAAAAATAACTTACATTTACCATCGGAGAATCAGGCACCAATCTTATGTATTCCATTCCGGACATCTAGAAAAAATAAGAAAACCTTTTAAATTACACCTTTAAAAATTATTTTTAATTATTATGTTAAGTTGTGAAGAAGAACCCATTAAAAGTTATAGCTAACAATGATCACATAGTAACAATAGATTGTGAGTTCACACGTGGCAGAAGTGAAACTTTGTATTCGGCTTGATTTGAAAGATAATGAGTGGTAAACAGAAACAGCAGAGAGAGAGAGAGAGAGAGCGAGATAGAGCGTTTGATCGAGATTTTTTAAAATTAATATGAAGATAAATTTGAAGGACTATATTAGTATTTTAAAAAGTAAAACCAATATAAATATTGGCACCCACTTACCGTGGGTTTACACTGCCGAAAACATTCACATAAAACAATGTCACCTCATTTTTTTAGAGAAGAATATAGACAAGAAGCTTGTACCGCGACACGATTTTACGCCGGCGGCAACCCACAGTTAGATGGAACAGGATTAGTTTTTCTACGAACATTTGTTACAAAGTGCTTGAAACAATATAAAAGACTCGGCAAGGATGTGACATATTTGTCAAGGGAAAAATATTTCGTTCGTCAAATATTTTAGTTTGCATTCTCACGCTAGTTTATACTAGATGTAATGTGCCAGCTTTACGCATAGTAGCATAATTGTCAATCGTGAGCTATTAGCTGTACTTCCCTTTTTGCGACTGAAGCGGGAGCGTTATGCCCTATCCAACAGCCATTTAACACAACGTATTGCAGTAACTGGGACATAACTTAAAAAAGCAATACCGCAGTAGTGCAGCGATTCAGACAGGCAACCTCATCGACAAGATCGCGTGATCTCACGGTGCACCGGTGTTCTTTCAAATAAACATGAGACCGTAGGTTGTAGGTTGGTGTCATGAGTACTATTTTTCAAAGATCTGTTCCACCTGGGTCTGGACAGTAGCCTGTATATTACCTAGGCTTGTCCCGTCACATTTATGACCTGATAAATAAGCTTGGAGAAGCTCACTATGATTGATGAATGAACAGTAGTTTGCTAAAGGCAAAAGATTATTTACATTAAAAAAATAATGTTCCTTAGCCGATGAGCCAAGACGTCGGCAGTCAAATATTGTAAATTACTATTTTAGTTTCTACATAGTAATTGCTTCTTTCTTAGCTCAGGTCGATTGTTGCATGTCCCAATGAATGCCAATATGCTCACTCCTTATCATATTTCACGCCCAATAAGGTCGGTGAAAAGTGGACAATAATTGTTGTACCTATATGTCTAAAGGGTTTATATTGTAAGTGTATTATATATATCGCCCCTTTTTAGTAAGTGGCTTACTAAAAAGGGGCGATATAAGAAGGCGATGTATGAATGTAGAAAAAACGAGAGAGGTGTGCCAGGATCACGCCAAATGGAAATCCATGATATCTGCCTACCCCTCTGGGTTGCGGGCGCATATTTGTTTATTTATTTTTATTAAATTATTAATAACGTTCAATAAAAACTGGAAAAAGCCACTAAGTCTTTGTGTTTCCACCACCAAGTGTTTTTGTTACCCCGATACCAAAAGCAATGGAAAATTGCAATAACATACTTATATAGGATACTTTTCTCCATAGTTAAAGTATATTTTGCCTCTTCAATAAGAGCCACGATTTATTGTTATTTAAATGAATGAACGGGAATGAAATTTATCACAGAATCCATAGGAAAAAGTTTCATATACAAAGATTACATATATAATGTACACATACATACAGTAAATAGTAGGTGTTTTCGACAAATTAACGTTCAGAAGAATGTATGTTTCTTCTTCTTCTCTTCTCTTCGTTCAGAAAAACATTCTTCTGTACATTACCGTGTCGAAAATAGCTACTATTGTTGCCCAACATAAGTCCCGAAGCTCAACAGCGTACTTGTACTGTGCACGAAATTATTCATAATTCTTGAGGGTAATGAAATCGGAAAGGTTCGTCGCTCGCTGTACAAACTAAACGATCATCGTTCCAAGCTATATAATCCGCTCCTATTCAGAGTAGGATGAAACCTTGTAAATAATAAGGAAGAAGTAGCGTTAACAAAGAAATTCCGATTGCCCCCGTTTATACATTCCGTTTGGCTCGCGAGTACGAGGAGAAACACGAAACGAGGATTTTATTTTATTTTGAAAATTGACTTTTTTGAATTGAAAAACTGACGCTACCGCGCCGATGGACCGCTTGCCGTTGAGCGTCTCAGTACCAAAACGTAGTATCTTATTCTGATCGTGCGCGGGTTATACCAGCACGAACATCCACTTCAGTCACTTTTTTTAGGTTTGACCAATCACCTGATAATAATGGCAATGTACGTGCACGTTAATGTGTTCAAATAAGTCATTCAGAAAATAAACTTACATGCTCGCCGTATGAGTCAAACTCATGCATGTCTACATTTCATACTTAATATTTTGGTTCTAGATGTGACAGCAGTAAAGCCAATCTATGTAGCAAGTAAAATTTTGAAGTCTTTCATCAGTAAAAACCAACTAGGATTCTAACATTCGATCGTCCGGAATGCCATCCAGATATCGGTATTAGAGGTAAATTAAAAAAAATGATTGTCATAAATTTTGTAATAAAAATAGGGATTGTACAATGTGAACAACCGCATCTTTGGTATTATTTAAATGATTTATTGAAATTTTGAATGATTACCATAAATTTTTCCTACAGAGTTTTAAAGATATCTATTTTTATTGAAGTTTTGATATTCTTGGAATGTTATCTGTTTTATATCAATAATTTTGATATAAAACAGATACTTTTTTTTATTAAAATATGAATAAATAAGGAACTTTGTTTTGTACACATTAAATAACAATGATAAAATTCGACAACCATCTACTGACAATAATTAATAACAAGTAAAACTATAAATTTGAAACAAAACAATAGACAGTCCCATATCGGATTGAAGTCTACACGAAAAAAAAAATCGAGATCTTTTTCCAAATGCTATCAAGAAATATTACCACTAAGTTACCGCAACATGATTATAAATTAAATAGTAATACTTTTTAACTAATTTCTATCAGATCTGAACAGAAAAATATAATATTGTACAAAATAAAAAACATCCAGATTAAAATACTTAAACTAAAATGATATTGTAATGATACCAGACATTATACAATGCAAAGCGTTTGTATAACCCGAGTCGAGTTAATTTGGCACATCGCAGAAATACTAATAAGTACCCTAGATATAAGTTACAATGATTTCTATCTTACATTAATTTTAGTCTTTTTACATTCGCTTTGATGGTAAATAATATATTAATTAAAACAAAAAAATATTAGGTAAGCGAAGTAACATTTTAACTCGTCGGGCTTGTAACTAGCACACATAGCAACTATGAAAAATAATTCGGAACCCCGACCCCCACTTTATTGAGCAAAATTTATATTATGTAAAATTTAAAATAAGTAATCAAATTAATTAGTTTGTTTTAAAAAATGGTCCTGTCTTTGCTGAATAATTCTCTTGAGACTATTATAACATTTTTTTGATATTTAAATTTTTATGTATTCTTATTTCTCTATAAATGTGGGCGTGAGCGTTTTTAAGTGGATTAGGAGTTATATGTGAAGAAAAAACATTTTACAGAAACAAAAACATTAACAAAACAATTGGCAACGCAGTGTTAATCATTCTAAACAAGCTTGTGCTATGGACGGTTTACAATAGTTGAAAGGTTGACACTAATGACAAGTTTTACTTCAAAAAAAAACATTAACAGACTTACTATTTAGGGTAAGGTCTGCGTTGCATAACATGTCAAATTAAAACCCTCCTTTCGACTATTGTTTCGAATAATCTACCCGTGCTTGTTGTAGTGAAGCAATATGTGCATTTCTTAATCTATTTTTCAATCTTTGTGACGTATTAAAATATTTACCATGTCTGGTACGCTGTCGTTGTACGATTTGAAGTATTCTGGAACAAAAAAGATAAATAATTTAATTGCAATTGGGGAAGATTTTTTTATGGAACAAGGTGGCAAACGAGCAATCGGGTCCTTTGATATCCACTCCACGCTATGCCACTCACAGGCATCCCCGCAACAAGCAAATTAGTCGCAGTTGTATTGCCTACCTTTAAGTCTATAGGCTATAGACGGAAAAAAGAGAAAAAAAGTCGACTGAAATTCCTTCGGCATCTCACTTATCAGACGAAACGCAGAATACTTCCACTTCATGCCAGTCTTTTGTTACGTCGTGGTATTTCACCGGTCGTGGCGGCCCATTCGTGCAACAGATATTGCGAGCTCTACCATTGTTGTAATAAGATCATAGTAGTGTCCTAATGCTCGTGACTTATTAGCAAACCGAAAAGATTATATGTATGTTAGTATATATGTCAAATATGTATTTATCACAAACCGATGATATAATTAGCGTCTAGAAACTTTTAAATTTCGCAGTTTCGATGGTAAATAAATTTCAATAATTTGAAACCTGTATTTCTAAAGCTTGAAACATTTGAAGGTGAAGTTTTTAGCAATGTTTTTTTCAGACACAGTGAAGGATATATAATTAAACATTTAAAGGCTAATTAATTACCTGTCCAATCCGTTTCGCACATTTGCTTTTTCTCTTCCGCGGGGATGTTTGGATTATGTTTGAGTAAGCGTTCGAATTCTGATGAATGCAGCTGCAGAACTGGTGGTTCCGGTATATTAGGATGGCCCAGCATTGGGCTTACATTAAACTGTTCAGTTACACCAGAGTTGGGCGTGCTCGATGACAAATCAAACATAGCTTGCCCCAATAGTATATCATTGGACACTGCTGATGTTTGGGATACCTGCTAATTAAATATTATCTTTACAATCTTTACAATACATGTTTTATTTCAACCCAATTGGGATAAAAATGGCTTTAACAGTGGTAGAAGAAGGCAGAAAATAACAGTAGCCATTGCATGAACGGGCCGACTCGATCTGGGATGTACTCACCTCTCAGAACACAGGCGTGAAGTAGAAGTACTCATGCTTTGGCATTTAATCTGTTAAGGCAACACATTAACAGTTCTCCGTCAGTATCTGTAACAACACTAAGTAGCTAGTCATTGCGACTTTCTACCGTCTACGGCAAGAGTCTAGAAAGTTTGCGTACAATTTCTAAGTATATATTTATAAAGTGCTTACCGGTATATTAAATAAAGGCAGTTCTTTCATAACTTCGTCTTGGGATAAATTTTCGTTCCTTTGCTGCAATTGAAATAAAGCTTTTATTAAAGCTACTAGAACTATAATATTTCACTAGCTTCAGCCAGCCGGAAAGTTTATCCTTCACAGTAAAATATAAAATAATTGAAAGACTTACATGCATCATTTGTATAGGAACTGGCAAATCACTTAGGCTATTGATTGAACCACCTAAAATAGTAAATATATTATTAAGAAAAACAAAAACGTGCGTGTGTGTACTTATGAAAAAAAAAACATACGCTCACGCCCATAACCCAGAGGGGTAGGCAGAGATTATGGATTTCCATTTGGCGCGATCCTGACACACCACTCTCACAGAAGCATAGCTATTTCAATTCTAGTTACAAAATCGTTTTTTAAGCGACACTAATCCTTTATGACGCTATTTTTAATCCTATTATTAAATGTCACGCCTAACATACTCCTCAAGGATCGCACCTCATCGGCATTAACTCTACTAACATGCTTTTTCTGCCAAACCCAGCTCTCACTTCCACACATTAAAATGTTTTCTTTTTGGTTTACAGCCGAAAACTTTTCTGTAATCATACGTAAGGAAAAGATCTGATCCGTGCAGCCCATTCCTTTCCTAAAACCTGATTGCATACCCCACATTTTTTCTTCAGTTTCTTTCATGACTCTTTCAAATCAGTACTTTAGCATAAAGTTTTCCCACAATGTTAAGAAGGCTGTTTCCTCGGTAATCTTTACAATCATGCTGTGAACCCTTTCCCTTATATAGACGACGGTGACGGCTTTACACCAATCTTCTGGTACTAGGCTCTGTCTCCAACATATTGAAAAAGACCCACAGCAGGCTTGCAATTAAACCTTCTCCAGCTCCCCGCATTTCAAGGAAAATCCTGTCATACCCAGGTGCTTTACCCAATTTTATTATTTTCATCGCAATCAAAACTTCATTCAAATTTATCTCATTTTCTATCGCCTTTTCTTCATCATTGTCTGCCGAGGGCTAAACCAAGGCCTCTTCACATTCAAACACTCTTTAAAACTATCCATTCCATTTCTTCAGAATTGAATTGTACTTATGTGTATGAAGTAATACTTCTTTAGTGTAACAAAACAAAAATAACTAAAAACTTTATTCAGTGTGCCAGTACTTGTTTGTTGAAAAAAAAGACATTAAATGCAATTGGATTAATTAGATAACTTTAAGTTACAGGTAAATGTCACAAAGTTTTTATTGGTGGTCAAGAAGTTCGTGTCGTGCATCGTTGAAAATTTAAAATAAACACTGTACATTATTTTTAAATTTCATTTAAATTAAGGACAATAAATCTTTGTTTACCAGAGTTACTCCCGATAGATGAATACGAAGAATTAGCCTTCCGTTTCTTTCCTATTGTGTTGACGTACTTTGGTTTGTAGGTAAATTCTTTTGGTTCACTGGTGCGCCCGTCGGATGGTCGCATGAGCTCTATCATTACTTGCACGTCTGAAGTTATGTCAGGGTCCCTGTACGGCGGTGTCCTATAAGCGAGATGATAATAATTATTTTTCTGTGCTTAGCAATAGAGTTCTTAGTAGTTGAGACTAATGATGAAATCATATGAACATTTTAATCCATCTGTCTGTATACGACTTACACAACTAACATACTAGCAACAACCACGCTGGTAAATTGTTGGACAAATGGTTGTAACTACTAAAATAATACTATGTTGAAATCAAAATCGTATCTCTCGCGCGAAGACAGTTAAGGTTATATACATATAAGAATATATTTCATATAAATTTACCTGAACACTATTGCATATTGATGGTGAACGTCGTTTTGGAGAAAGTGACCCTCTGCAGACCAGCATTCTTCCCCGTTCTTCCCTAACTCGTAGAAACGAATCTTTATATTCTCTGCAAGAAAGACAAAGAATGTTAGGTCCNNTTCCATAAAGAAATGAAGCACATTATGGACTACGCAGGGGCAGTAAAGTCTAATGTAGAATGATGTACTTTTATATTTCAACGTTTGGTTGTAGAAAACAGCTGATACTCGTGTACAAGTTGTACACGAGATAGCACAAGGCACTCTACACACGACATAGCACAAGGCGCTAGGCGCTATGCGGACGCACCGCATTCATAAAAATAATAAAGCATAAAAACATTCCAAAGTTTTTTTACAGAACAATACACCCGAAAAGAGAAAGCTACCATGTGCGTGATATTTTTTAGCGTCTCTTATTTCAGATAGCTTTTCATTTACTATTGCTTTTAAGAAAATCAACGATTGGTGCAAAAAAATTGTTTAGGCCTTTTAAAATTTACGACTTTATGGTTAAATTCATGTTGACAATGTGTTCACGCAATTAGTCACGAAACATATGTACGCACCTCAAAGCTACCATCATGATGATCGTTCCGTAGGGTAAGTAACATTAGCCACTGAGATTTAATATCAGTGACGGATGGGACGAGCAGGATGTTTACCGGTTAGTTAATGCTAGTCAGCTTACATGTGACATATCAAACAGTGCTACGATCACGATTGGCGGCTTCGCGTTTAAGTTGCCCTGTGCCGTTACATAAAGTATTTTTATATCAATAAGTGAGAGTCGTTCACCTAATGGTATAATATTATTGATTCATATAGACGGCCTCAATGAGAGGTTTTACAAATATAAGCAGGTCCGATCGGGAAGTACCCCGACCGCACAGAGTACAGACGTGTAGTTGATATATTTAATTTTTACTCATGGTCTAACGTTATAGTTAATAAAAAAATCCGAAATCATTGTGTATTCTAACGATTTATGATACAAAAAAATATTCTTAGTTTCTGGTACGGATGTCTATAGTTTTCTCTGTATTCTGCCAATGGCGCCAACTGTCAAACGATTTATGACAAAAGCGCTAACATTGTGCGATATTCAAAGATAACAAGTATGTGATTTAGTGTCTTCATTTCTCAGACATAGCTTTACCCCTTGTCTCATTTGTGACCATAAACGGATAGAATTAAGAGTTGGTCTCTATCTATGCTATTAGAGTTTAAAAAAAAGTAACAATTTGTTTAACATCGTTTGTATAATAATATGACATGATAAGGCACGATGTTGTAGTATTACTTCTCTTGTACGCCATTCCTTGATAATGTTTCTCATTGCTCTCTGTCCTTCACTAATGAATTCCATACCGTCTCCATAAACTGCGACCTCATCAATCCTTTAAAGTTCACCAAAAGCTTATTGCACGGAATTAATGTAAATGTGTATATATAATTATTATATAATTTATTTTATTTTTCGCTTGAATAACTTTTGTAACTTACAATAATTTATTTTTCGCATTTTTAGTTCGAATTGCTTTAAAAAAAATTCAATTAATCAATTTGCAAAAAGCGACATCTCGTATGTCAAGTTATCGTAAAGTTGTTCCTAATTATGTAGCGTCCTAATAGATGTCGCGAGGATAGGAAATCTATGAATCCTGGCGAATCTAATCAGAATCAAGAGCAAAGTTGGATTCAAATCTGAGTTCAAAGTGGAGCAAAACGCGTTCAAAGACTCCGTTACATTCATACAGGTGAAATTATTATAAGCGTGTTA
>JWHW01025422.1:0-13273 GCA_000931545.1 Papilio glaucus | reverse complement strand
AAAGTGGAGCAAAACGCATTCAAAGATTCCGTTACATTCATACAGGTGAAACTATTATAAGCGTGTTAAAAAGAGCTTCAATAAAAAAAAAATTGTATGATTTAAGAGGTGGGACCGCGTAGGGGCTGATGTTTTGCTGCAACAGCGTCCATACAGAGTGGTTTTATAAAAGAAGTACCACGATCTCGCATAATACCGACTTGAAGAGATATTTCCATTCCTTTTTCTAGCCACAATTTTCTTTTTCCTACACAAAGACGAACAATGCCTTGACTACGTCTATAGTTTAGGTGATGGTCATCTACTATCAGATTTTTACTCCTTGGGCTCCTTCTAGCATAATAAAAAAAAATAAGTCTAGAAATAGCACGTACTTTTGTTTACTTTCTCGACCAGCAAAATAACATCATCGCCTCCTTTAGGGCGGCCGATGCATCTGCTCATGCGGCATATTTTTAAATCATTTGTAGCAGCACTCTCTGAAACAAAGCAAACTTTAGCGGAACAAAAAAATACAACAATTTATAATACGAATTATGTGAAATATTAAGCATTTATTTGCTTATTAATTGAGCGAATTTTTCATAGATATGTTATGTATCGAAATCTATTGAAGTTACGAATGAAGGTTTAATAAATTATAGAATAAGAATATTATATACAAGGTAAATAACAATATATAATTTCTTTTCGCGAACGTAGCAAATATTATCAATTAATATTGAGTTATGTATAAATCTAAGAAACGAGTTAATCTGATTAATGGCATTCTTAAGAATGGTCAATATAGAGAGTTCCCATGTCATGCCAGAGGGCCACCGCCGTGAAGGTTATTGCAAAGTAAACAATTTTTAACACAATAATCCGGCTATACATAACTTACATACATCTGAAGCACGGGGTTTGTAGAGGAATAAAGTCCTTGAAGTTGAATATATTAAGATGTACTCACTCATGTTATGTATGGGTTGAGAGAATATCGGACTGCAAATCTCCTCGTCCGTTATAAGATCATGGGCGCTAAACTTCAGCCGGACGATATTTAAGTTGATATTTTTTGCAATGTTTTCACAATGCATTCGGAGCTAAAATAAGGAGAAAAAAAAACATAAACATATAACGTACCACACTTATCACAGAAAAACATTGCAACAACTTCGAACGAGCCGCGAAATAAGTTTACCAACGGGTAGTGTAGTAGGCACGAATGCGCGCGCACAACTGTTGTCGCCACACAATATACTATTACTTAGACCTGACTAATGCTCACCACAACGAACGATAAACTCTCAGCTACATACACGTTCATTAATTAATAGCTTATTACACTATATTATAGAGATGCTTCAAATATCAAACAAATTAAATCTAATAAAGGAAGACTAATAATCTAATAAAGGAAGACTTTAAGAAATATAATTTATTACTTTTTAATTTTTTATTTGAATTTATCATAATTTATAACGTACGATACGAGCTGTGCCCCGCGGTTTCACCAGCCGCGCTATATAATTTAACAAACACATAGGTTTGAGGTCAACATCGTTGGTTAACAAACATTTCTCCATACAAAATTTTATCCCCTACTTTAGACCTTTAGGGGATGAATTTCGAAACATTCTTAGCCTACGTAATAACAGAAATCTCTGTGCAAAATTTCAAGTCTCTAGGCCTAGTTGTTTGGGATATCCGTTCATATCAGCCAGTAAGTTTCTTCTTTTATAAATATTTAGATTATTATAAATAATTTTTTCGTTAAGCAGCGATGTATAGATGTGATCGATGGTAAGGAGTACAGCATTACTTTAGAATTAATTCTGGCATCTTGTTTCAATCCTTTGCTATACGCCCAACAAATAAAGCTATAAATTACTTCAGTCGAACGCGTTATGCGAGGTATGTGTATCAACAGAACGGTGAAGAGTAGTAGTATACCGACACGTCCAAATAGAAATGAGCATTAGACGTATTATTTATTATACAACGAAACTAATAAAATACAAGATAAGTCATTGAGGTATTAAAGCAAGTATTACAACTTTTTTTAATCCTACAATTTGGTTTAAGGGTTGTGTGAAAGGTAGCACAAGATAAAGATGATGATGTTGGTTGTAGCCAAACACGTGGTTATAGTCTCAACGTCTCACCATGGTGGTTATATACATAGCGGGTGTTTGCAGTTAGACTAAATTCAAAGATAATAAATAAAGTCATAGTGCAACTGGCCGGACAATGGTTTTTTGTAGATATACATATATTTAATAGGAGGATACAATTTTTTTAAATACACAAGACAAGATAGTTAAGAAAATGTTGGGGCATTTTTGATATTTGGACTAACATTACTGTACATCGATATCTAAATGTACCTGCCTAGTGAAATCTCTATGGCCTTCATTTTTATTACTTTCTTTAAAAAGAGTTTTAAAGTAATCTGTATAAATTTTACTAGCATTCTTGTTGATCATCAAATAATAATTGATACCCACAACCTTATTTTTCTCGGTCCGTAGTCCGTACCCTAAACCGTTACGATTGAAAATAATATGCGAAGTTATTAATAGAAGTTTAAATAATAAGCGCACATGAAGTTGACATAGAAACGATTGTGCGTGTTATCCCGTTGTATTTTTAACAAACATTTGCACGCCGATGTGATAACTTAAAAAGCGGAAGTCGCTTAACTCGTACATCATAATATGTATGCGGTAGCGATTCTATATGCGTAAAACATTAAAACAATTTATTTTGATATAGTTAGGGTTAAATATATATTAACTTTTCTTTTGTTAACCTTAACACTGTTGGCAAAATTGTTAGTGCTTTGACAGTTGGACAGTTGGCGCGATTACTGGAATGAAAGTTTGTATGGAAAAACTACCGGGCGGGTCGCTAGGAATATATAAAAAAAAAACATTTAAAACAATTGTTTAAAGACGTGTAGAAATGGTTAAATCTATAGTAAGACTACGTAATAGTTAGGTAGTAAATTAGTATATTTTACTGTTAACAAGACTATTTTTAAACACTATCCTTAAAGATATTTTATTCACCACATCATAATCAAAATTTAACTTTATGTTACCGATATAAATTTTCCATCTTGGTCGAAATTGTATGAAATATGTTTAGGCAGGAAGGTGGGCAATACCCACCAGAATCCCGAGTTCCGACGCAGCAGTTACGTCACAGTTAAAACAATCACACAGCTGGGAAACGCCTTTCATTGCGCGTGACACCGTACTTACATTAGCAGTCGCAAATGGGCCAGGGTTGTCAAAAAAGAAAAATTAAATAAATTTAATTGTTATGTAATCATTATCATTTATTTAGAAGTAGGAGTGCACACATTTACATGTGTTGCACTGCTAAATTTACATAACACTTTAATTTTAGAGGCTTTACATTTTTATTATTAAATTTAATTATATAATGTATACACATTCGGATGAGCAATCTTACCATAAAAGTTGTGATTTAAATTCTATTTTATTTAATACGTTAAATAATTTCTTTAAAATATTGTTTCCAACAAAGGAACGAAAATTATGCCTGAAATGATTTTCTAGTTCATAACAGAAGTCAACAACAAATTAACTGGAGGTACCTAGCTACAGGAATCACCAAAAGAATCACAAGAAGTAAGTAAACAAAACAAAAGTGAAAGTTACTTGTTGTCGATCTGCTAATATAAGATGACGCGTAATTGATTGTCTATAAACGTTGTGTTTATCTACACAACACCGCAACACATAACCACATACATAAAAGAAACTATTCTTCTCCGGAATATCAAAATTTGATGAAATGGTTTCTGTAGTTGGACCGGTTACCACGTGACTACGGATAAGAATTGACTTATATTGTATAAAATAATTTAAATATTTGACATTTAACAGCTTTCCGGAATGCTAGGTCAAAATGAATACAGGTTGGTATCCTGCAATTTCCAACATCTTGCCGTATTATAACGAAAAAAAAAATCTAGACTGTCATTATTTAGTCTACGCGTCGGCAAGTAAAATTCGTCAATACCCGACTCTTTCTTCATGTCATCATACATATGCATTAATTGTGATAGAAAAAGCATTGATAAATTTAATTGTAACTGTGACATCTTTGCCAGTATTTTTCTGCTTCACTAAAAGGCTAATAAACAAATGATGTGCTTTATGTAACTAATTTCGCTGTGATTCGTTATCTATGTAACAATGCCCTTGATTCAATCTGAATTTACAAATGAGCCAAAAATAAAATTGTATTCATTACTCTAGTAATTTGAAATTCTGAACGGTCGAACGGATCATAAGTTATTTCGGGCGGAGTATACTCCCATAAAACGTTAATATAGTTTGTGTATTTGTTATGGAAACAAATTCATTGTCAATATAAGATTAGCATTTCATTAGTGGTACAAGTGGAAGTTTAAAGCCCATTTGGTCAGTGTTTCCTTCTAATTATGACGTAGATAAGTGTAAAGTGAATAGGTTATATGCTAGACTAGTGCCTATCGTCTTTCGGTCGCAGTCAATACCATCAGATAGTATTGTGGTTAAGAATTTATTTATTTATACAATAATATAATTTTTATCAGTATATCAGACGTAGCCCAGTCTGATTGCAATATCTGAAACGTGATAATGATGATTCTACGAATTAATAGCTATTTCTGTAGTGTTTATATTGTAACTTGTACATACCTTACTTTCGTCGATAGGTGAATTTTTCATGTTATTTTCATACTTTTTGTACAATAAATTTACGACGTCCTTCTTCGCTGTGTGTATGATTCCCATGCCAGGGAATCTAAAATAAAGAAAGAGATTTTTTTTTATAGAAACGGTAAACATCAGTAACGGAAGTGACATTTAGAGAAATTCAACCAAGCTATAGAATAGAATTCCACCCTGCATGATTAACATGCATAAAGAGCAATAGAATATGCATGATTTTACTCAGGGAGTGATGTCACTCTTGCTTTTGATGGTATATAGGCAACTCAAAACTAAAAACAACGTTCTCTGTATTGCGGCCATTAACTTGCTTTCGCCGAGCACGGTATGCCAGCTTAGCCTACCATTAGGATACCTTTATAAATAAGAGCATTAACAACTTACAAAAATATGATATATATGCCTAGTATATACCTGCTAAATAACAAACAAGAAACTAAAACTGTTTAACATTTTTTATGAAAAAATCGATAGCAAAAAATATAAAAATAATGCCTGCAACCCAGACCTATTTTGCAAACCTCTGATCGATTACATTAAAACATGTACAAAATTATATTTATATAGCTGTGCCCCGCGGTTTCACCCGCCCTGCAATTTTACTTAACCACAATGATATTAGCTATTTAATACTACCCTAACTTCATCATCATCTCCCTGCCCTTTTCCCGCGTAAGTGGGTCGACACAGTATTACCGTAGCACAGTTTAACAATCATATAAATGCTTGTTTAAACTGAGACCGTAGTCCATACTGGCTACAGTTTTTACGGCCCGCCGCCTGCCTAACGCCAACCCTCCTCGGGAATTATAAGCTACTAACCTAACCTAACAAAACATATTAAATACATGCATAATTTCTAAAATCGTCTATATACGTGTATATACTACGTTACCAGCTATACTATATAGCTATTACCATTACCAGGGAGCGTCGTGCGTCTCCGAAATACGTGCTTGTTCTATGAAAATCTCAATGCGTTCTATGAAAATCTCAGTGTGCCTAGCTGATACTTGCAAAATCTCCGAAACTGTCCTGTTTTTAAATTTATATAAACTTTCAATCATCATCATTTTAAAGATCATAATATATAGTTAACTAAAATTTCAACCTACTCAATTTATCGGGTTTAGCGGTGATGAGTTTGATAAGTTTAACCATTACAAGCAAACAAACAAATCTCTCCTCTATACAACATTCGTATTTTTAGCGGTACAACAAAATGGCAATGTGAAGTTTAGACTTGATGTACAAATCTATAATGTTTAAATGTATGGTTATACTTTAAATCTTAACACCTAGCGTAATAAGATAGATAAAACCTCATTTACTAAAAGTAAGTGCTTGATATTATCTATACTAATATTATAAATGTGTTTCTGTTTGTTTGTTACGTTTTCACCTAAAGGGTTAAAATATAACTTACCCCACTTTGTAACTTCCATGCTCGGGGACCGTCGCGCTCACATCCCTGTCTTGGTCTTCTTCTAGCAATTTGTGGGGATGATCATCGGAATTGTTGTGCTGCGCTAAGCGACATCTTACTCTAGCTTGTCCTCTGTAGTTCACAAGCTAAGAAGAAAAAAAATTGTTACAAAAAAAAAACATTAAGTTAAGGCTAAGCACTTACAGAGCGATTTTGACCCGCTTTGTGTGCTTTGTGTAAAATTTCACGTTCCCATGTTCAGTAATTTTGACGTTGCGTTGATAGGATAGTCAGGTTGCTGCTTTTACGTAACCGTGGCGTAAAATCGTGTCGCAATACAGTCTTTTTCTTTGTAAAAACTGAGATGACAATATGTTTTATGTGAATGTTTTCGGCAGTGTGAGCCCACGGTTATGAAAGATTCATTCAAGACATTGGAAAAACTTGAACTTTAATTTTATGTCTTCTTATAAACCTTCCATCTCTCGGAGAGGATGCCTGTGACCCTGCAGTGGGGAACATTCTAGAAAAGGCGAATTTATTATTATTATTATAAATCTAAGCAAGTGACTCAACCATCATGGAATAGGTATACATATCTGATAACTATTGAGCTTGAGATTTCCTGGTATCCTTCGGTATTATACCGTACAGCTAAACGTCAAGCGTATTAACATTACTGCACTATTAATTTAATTGTCTCCGATATTGCGTGTGTATGTTAGTGTGTGAATTGTTGTTTACTTATTTAATGATTCACTTGTATTTATCGTAGCCTAACTTTATCACTTAGCACTTCCGTGTAAAATACAATGCTGACACTGTTTTGAATGCGATTGTCAATCGCCATTATGGCGGTATTAAATTAGGTATATTGTAACTCAAAGTCAATTGAGGCACCATACTGTAGCATTTGATCATTGGAATTTGTCTACTCCAGTGGGGTTAGAAGATCCTATATATTTCCGCCATAGGTTTAAAAATATTTAAATAGCATCAATAAATATTCCGATAATGTGACCGAAGTGACATCCGTTTCCGGTATCATTACAACCTAACACATACATTTAAATGGCCTATTCACACAGTCCGAATCGCAATTCGGCAAGCAAGTGGTGGTCGAAATTAGAAATCAGAAAGATTACCACAGAAATAAATGCAAAATTGGATGTATGGATGGTAGTTACCTATAGACCTCTGCACAAAGTTGAAATAAGTTGTTGTTAACATGTTTTATCTCAGTCGAACGAACGGTACAGTAGCGCATAGAATACGAACAAACGTTCATTATTAGTTCATACAGTGTAGGACAAAAGTTTAAGACCACCATAATTAAAGTAGCAAAATAAAGTAAACCTCCAATAAAATATTAAATGTTTAATTAACCTGTTTAATCATATCATAATACATTGATTGACAAAACAATATACTTTAAAAGCGTACAGAAATATTAACAGTCCATGCAAAAAAAAAAAACTGTAGTTAGCTAAACTGAGTTTTCATCATAAAATCCTCCTTTACATTTTATGACTTTTTTCTCAAATCACGGCATACGGACAATAAATTTGTTAATGGTGTCTTGTTTCTTCAGCACATTTCTTCTTGCGAGAATAGGCTACGATTACGGACCTTCCTATCAAACTCTTCCCACAAAAGTTCAATGGGATTGAGATCCGGGCTCTGAGGAGGCCAAACCATGTTTTTTAACATCCCTTGTGCCTCTTCTTCTAAATATTCTCCACATAATTTTAAGCTATACGATCATTAACTAACGGAAGAAACAGAGAGGCATTTTGTTCTAAAATGTTATTGTACGGTTCCTTTTTTAAAATTCCTTCAATTTTATTCAAATCGCAGGTGGCAAACGAGCGAGCGGATCACCTGATGTTCTGTGAGCGCTACCCATAGACATCCGCAACAAGCAAATGTGTTGCGGATGCGTTGCCTACCTTTAATGGACAGAGGAGTCGATAGACAGGAAAAAGGATATTTTCTTTTCCCCGCCCCTTCTCCCCGTCCAATCCTCTTCCCCTTCCTATCCTATCCTTTTAAAGGAAAGGGTGGGAAGAGGACTGTAATTAGGCCTCCGGCACCTCACTCATCAGACGAAACGCAGAGTACTTCTACTTCACGCCTGTTTTCTGTGAGGTCGTGGTATTTCACCGGTCGAGCCGGCCCATTCGTGCAACAGATGTTGTTGTTGCGGGCTCTACCACTGTTAAATTCCACTACACTGTTCCTTGATTAGAGAAGCAACTCCAGACCATAATTGAGCACCACCATGCTTGATTGTTAGAACTACACAATCTGGCATCATCTTTTCTTGGGCACTGCGTCGAACGTAAATTCTACGTTTTGAACCGAATAGAAACTTTTTTAAATTCTTCAGTCCAATCTCGATGGTCAAGAGCCCACTGCATCCGTTTTTTCTTGTTTTGCGGTCTTTGCAGAGGTTTTCGAACGGCAACGCGACCATAAAACTTCGCATCTCTCAGTCGCCGTTTTACTGTAGTCAATAATAAAGGGTAACTCGTGTTTCTTAATTTCAACGCGGATTTCTGGTGCTGTTAAGCGTCTATTTCGCTTGCTGGTAACAACAATGGTAGCTATTGAGTTATTGTTCCATGAACACAAGTCTTCGGTAACTTCCGTTGTGAAGCAATCTCACGTTCGGATTTGCTTCCATTAAGTAAAACAACGGGTGCAGAACGCACTTCACTACTAATTTTTCGAGCTTTTCCGATTTTATGACGATTTTATTCACTGTAGAAACCACAAGTTTAGCCTAATTGAGATTGTTTGTAAACAAACTCAAGTAAAGTCAGAAACACGTGTATTCAGGAGTAAAATAATCCTAATTATTGACCACTACAAAACAAAAGCAAAGAAAATTAGTAATAAGAACATTTTAAAAATATTATTACTACTCTAGCACCTGGCTCTAGCGCAGCGTTTGTCAGTGTTTGAAAACAACAGATGTTTATTGTCCAATAACTTGAAAGTAAACAAAAGAATGACTTCTTTAAATATTCGATACTAAAAATAGAATATGAAGGTGTGTATGCATTTCTTTTATTTAACCTATGGGGTTTTATTACAATTGATGGATAATTATGCTGTTTATGTGCGGTCTTAAACTTTTGGCCGATAGTGTACATTTGTATGTATAGTAAGTATTATATGTTGTAGTTTTATGACTTACATTCCTAGAACATACTTGGATACATATTAGCCTGAATATGTATCCAAGTAACTAAGCTGTAGGCAAGTTAATAATGAAAAAGCGGTGCTGGCAATGTGGATTTGTAAACAAAATCAATTTTGAACAGACTCCACTAATGTATAAGTAAGTTACTAGAATTTATGTCTAAAATGTCTGTATGTAATCTAAGTTATAAACACCCATCGAAATAATGCGACTCGGCATTTCCTTTCGGCAGCTCAAGTGTTAATTTGATATGCTTATTGCTGTAACACTGTTTAGCCAACTAATAACATCACAGGTATCAAATTGCAAGTAGGGTACTAAATCCCACTATATTTCTAAGAATTCAATCTATGAACAAACTAATAATAATTCTACATAGCAAATATTCTAAACGTAAACTATTTGTAACTATAATATTTATGAATAAACTCTTTTTAAGTGACATTATTTATAATATTTTATTTGTTTTATAACATTTTCTTACTCAACATAAGGGTTATGTTAAGGGATCACTGCCACCCATGAACATCCATAACACCAGAAGCTGCAGGTGCATTGCTGTCTTTAGGGAAGGTCTGTTTTCTTAAGAGTTAAGTCATATTGGTTTGAAGAATCAACTGGAGGTCGATTTCACAGTAACATTGTGCATAGAGGGATCTTCAGGGAGGGATTCTCAAAATGCCAACCATCAAGATGGTTACCGCACCATATTTGTAATTTCTTTTAATTATATATTTGCAATTTAATTCACATTACTTGTATCAATAAAAAAATTGCAAGGACACATAAATATTGAATGGCTTACCTCAACTGTTGGATGTGTTTTTGTTTTATTAACAGCATATGATCTGCCCAATAGACTACCATGTGTTCCTATCATTTCACTTTTGTATCGAAATCTAAAATGATTCTGCGGCTGCTCAATAACTCGAAGAAATGGCCTTTTTTCTGCAAAGTAAACAGTTATTAAAATTCTCAATAGTTTAGTAAACTTTTGTCATTCCATATACATCAACTTTTACAACTGAATTGCAACATATAGCCTTCTCTAAAGAAAGATATACTCAGCATGACATGTCTAGAATATTATATTCACTTCCATAAGCCTTCTGATACTATATACTGGCAAAACTGTTCATCATAATAACAGTAATAGTTTATTGTCATATTTTACATATAATAACAAAAATAACATGTAACCTGGCCTTAAAAATAATAATTTTGACTATCATACAAAACATAAAAAGTTAAAAAGAAAAACAATACATATGAGGTGGCACAATAGTAATGACATAACTTAATAAGAACATTTTGTTAAAAATTAAAAAAGTTCGCTTGAATTTCACATAATAAAATGGATGAGATTAACTTTGAAAAGTTTAATTCAAATGGCCACCTACACCGTGACAGTTAAAGCAAAATATGATGCATTGCCAGATTTTCGTAGAGTATATAAAGAAAGAAACAAGACATTTTGATAAATAATTAAATTATAAGAATTGATAGCAAATGCCTAGAAACTGCTTATACCAACTAGAAAGATTTTTCATCTTGATTATTAAAAAGCAGATATAGTAAAGCTGTTGTTGTGTAAAAATGTAGAAAAGCTATCTCCAAGTTCATTGCTAAAGCAGTGATTAAATTATACAATAATTAGAACTCTAAAAAGTGGCATCTTAGAAATTGGAGTAAGTGCAATCTGTTTACACTGGCCTAAATAGGCTACAAATTTTAGTGTGCAGTTGCAATGCAGAACAATCACTAGAAGTGTAGTTAAAAATATCATGGCACCATCATATTCAAAACATCAAAAACTTGCCGCCATAGCAGTAAAAAAAAAGAAATGTTGGATAAATAAAAATATTTACTTCTAACAAATTGGCACATATAAACGGAATGGATATGATGTGATTTGATTATTTACTAAATTACATGTATGAATAGAACTTGAACGCATGTTCGTTTGTATGAAGAGAAGACACAATTTTTGGGGTAAATATGATAAATAATAACACAGTTTGGTATTTATTATATTTACCCAACTATTGTGTATTCTTTTAATTAATAACACAGTTTGGGAACTAGCTTTCTAACTGTGATCACACATATCCTTTATAAGGGCCCTAACTGTCTAAGTGATGTTATAGAGCATTTACAATCACGACTTTGTAAATCTAATATAAATGATTAATCAGTTCCTTTCCCAGGTAACAGGTAACCTTAGTAGGGACAGGTGTTATCGCAGAAAGGCATTTAGGGCCCTAACTATTGTTGATTGACCGGTAGATCTCTCCAGACTGCAACTGCCCACTGATGTGGCAATGTACATACCCCAGTTTAAACAGAAGGTACGCCCAATTTCTAAGTTATGGTTTTTGCATTTACATTGCCAACTATGTACCCTATGTTATTGTTTTTTTGTTCTAAGTTACTGTAAGTAAGTATGATTGTTGATGAGCCGTTAAATATAATAAAGAAAATTCTATAAACACTTTTTCTTCATGACAATTTTAAAACAAAAGGCAAGAACTGGAGTCCGGGTAACTGTAGCTAAATCTTTCTCCAACTAATTGTTTAAATGGTTTTTAAACTAAACTTTTGAAAATATAAAATTAGCTGGCACAAAGTTAGTGGTAATAAAATATATCCTAGGATCCTGGCTTATGCCACTGTTCTTCGGAACACTTTAATGAAATCTAATAGACTGCCTTTAATGCAGATGCAAGCAGTACATAATAGTGCAATAAGAACTTGTCATAAACGAACGTGTTACGTGAACTTAAACAAACCTGTTGATTTAAAAAAAAACAACAAAGAAATATCTTTTTTATTGGTACAATGCATTTGCATAATGATGTGTTTCTCAAATGATGAACTTACCATCATCGTAGTTGAACGAATTGTCACCACAAGATAGCACAGTCAAGAAGTTAGCCAACTGGGGCACCTGTTGTGACGGTGAACTGTAAGGAGATTCCGATTGCGGAGATGGCGATTCCAGATTGGAAGCTTCACTTATATCTGGGTCACTTGCAGACATTTTTATAAAAATAGTAAATGATGTAAATACACAATTTGTAGTCAAGACCTTACACTATAAATAATACTAAAAACACTGCATTGAAAGTTCACTGACACAAAAATTGTTCAGATGATAAATACGCAGTACTCTTGTTCTGATAAAAAAATATTTAATTACAATACAACTATAGCACTTGTAATAGAGACTAAGCACAATTTAAATGAATTGAAATTTCTTCCATGTTTACACAATGTAAGGTAATTATAATGAGTAGTGTAGTGTGTATGAGATATGAGTACGTTTTGCAGTTTTGCTACAAAGTTGTTGTGGTGTTGCCATAACCTTATTTTTAAATTCCTAAGAAAACATGCGAATTTACGCTGTTATCGTTAAGAAACTTTCAAGTGCACAAGTATCGACGGTAGCCGGTAAGAATGAGTCCGAAAATCCTTTATATCAATAAACATGCTCCATAATAAACATATAACTAGTTAAATATAAGACATTAAAACGATAAACATTCTTGTAGTGGCCATAGCATTCAATGAGAAGTTATTCCGATTTTTCGGGATTTAATTTGATTTGTTTGTTACTAGTCGTTGATTAGTGCATACTTATAAAATCCGTTTTAAAGCACAATTGAAAATAAACCATTATTCGAAACCCCAATACTTCGCTTGCTTTAAAACAAACCCGAATATTCTTGCTCTTTTTTTTATTATTATTATCACAAATAACTACGCCTAACAATTTTATTCGTTGTTAAGACGTTTTAAGAGAGAAATAATTTTAAGTGATACATGATCCTTAAAAATAAATCTGATATATTTTCTCCCAAACATGGGAAAATTTATACATGTTGTTACTTAGCCAATGCTTTGGCT
>JWHW01025395.1:7913-18371 GCA_000931545.1 Papilio glaucus | reverse complement strand
GAATAACCTAGATGACCCGATGAATGTCTACTGAAATACTATTACTTATGAATGAATACTACTTTAAAAAATTAGTTTAATAAAATACAAATGAAAGCAATGTATTATTTAATTTCGTCGAACATGACAAAGCTTAAAATACATTTTTATATTTTTACTAGTGGACCGCCCCGGCTTCGCACGGCACGCCGTAGCACTATAAAAGTCGAGATAAAACTATGCTATCGTTTAAGTTAGATCGAACTGCACATGGTGTGCAAATTTTATTATAATCGGTTAAGTGGTTTAGAAGTCCATTGAGGACAAACATTGTGACACGAGATTTATATATATTAAGATATTTTCTCGTGGGTAAATAAAGTAAGGGATTTGGATGACGAACACGGCAACTTCACTTTTCCGTCTGCATAACATAATCCATGGGAATCACCACTAAAATTATTATTATATTATTATCGTATGGGAATGCCGCTCGGCCAAGCTTTGGCAATTGCAGGCAATGTTTTTCGCGCTCGTTGGCTTTGCATTTATTATAGACGAAGTTATTGCATTCTGCTCGGCACCTAATAGCTTATATTGCATTTTCGGTCGCTCTTGAACGTAATTCGTAAATTCGCTAATCCGAGTATTTTCATTATCCGTTACTCATCAGTCATCGGTGCGGTTTGCAATTGAAGTAGCTCACCGGGCAATTGCCTTGCTTCGACGACATACAAATGTCAGTACAACGAACAGTGTAAAATTATACGGAACTGTTTTCACGGTCACTCAAATGTGTCGAACTTCCGTTGTAATTTTTAAACATGTCTTTAAATATTAACATATCTTTTTAACGAAAAAAAAATTAATATGAAACAAATTATATGCCAATGTCAATACAATGTCAAAAGACTACGGAATGGTTATATGATATACATACATGCGCGCGCAGTTGTCAAACGATAAGAACGCCGCCTAACGTTTTAATTATCCTAAAATAACAAACAAAATTACCAATTTTGGTCTTTTTTCTTTTGGCTTTTCCTATTTTAACTTTTAAACTTTCCCTGGACTGAGGGCATTAATACAAAAAACGAATTATCCAAATCAGTTCATCCGTTATTGAGAATAAGCATCACAAAGGAACAGTAATTCTTTTTTATATATATAGATTCTAGATAAAGGTGTCTTATATTGATACAGCTACTATAAATGCTTGTTTAGTTAAATAAACGGGATAAAATACCTAAAATTATTTTAATTTCAATCTCATTATTGAAAAAAAATATCAATATTATTAATGCGAAAATTGAATGTATGATATGAATTGATGGATGTGTGTCACTCAAATATGCTGAGCGGAAGAAATTCGACACAAAAATAATCTTTTTTTTATGGAACAACATTTACTGGCAAACCACATGCTCGCGGTTCACACGATATTAAGTGATTGCTACCCATGGGCATATCTGCAACAAGCTAATGATTTGCAGATGCGTTGCCTGCCTTTAATGGCAGAGGAGGGGATAAAGAGAAAAAAGTATATTTCCTTTTCTTATCCATCCCCTCTCCCGCCAATTCATCTTTCCTTCCTATTTTTCCTTATTAAAAAAATGAGAGGGGTTTAGGTCTCCGGCACCACACTTATCAGGCGAAACGCAGAAATTTAATTCTCCTTCACGCCTGTCTTCTGTGAGGTGGTGGTATTCCGTTCGACCCAGCCCATTCGTGCAACCGTTGTTGTTGCGGGCTCTACCACTGTATATATGTCACCGACCGATTGTCAGAGCAGACATTTTGTAATTGGGCTAGGAATTTCTAAATGGTTGGCACATTCTCAGTTGAACGAATTATTGACAATTTGCCGTTCTTTCCTAGGCACTTTATAAAGAGGCGATGTAAGACAGGCATATTATCAATAGACATGAATGTCTTTCTACAAAACGGACTTTGAACGCTGATTGGTTGAAACTTGAGTTCAATACAACAACAAATTACAACAGTTATTTGTGCCGTTAGTGCCTGCCCTTACAATCAGTGGGTGACAAATGACACAGGCTACTTTTTATCCTGAACAAATGCATGGTATCCGTGGGATAGCTTCACAATTGTGTCTACAGTATTGTGTATTTAATTGGAGTTTTGTTAAATTAAGTGAAAAGAGACAATACGGCTTGATAATGTTACACAAAAACGAAAAAAAGCAGAAATAAATTTTAATAATTTGGAAAATTCTCACGCTCTGCCACTAGATGATTTCATCAAATTCCTGTTTTTTGATATGACGCCGCCACAAAAAAGACCTTTGAGAAACAGCATATTATGATATTAGCAGAATTTGCTCTATTTTCAGAGCACCAATATGCGACAAGACCACAAAGGAATGCATAGACACTGCGTTTTGGACCTATGAAGGTTCCCCTTATCGTTTTTGTAAGGTGGCGACACTTAATCGATTTTGTCAATTGTATTTAATGAGTGTCCTAACAGATAATAAATATACACCTTTTTTCTCGGCATTTATCATTCTTTGGGGTAAGTGTTCTATTAATTATTGTATTATCTGACTAAATACAATATACAATGGAAATGACCATGTTTTTTTTTTTAAATCTATAGATACAACGTGTTACAATTAGATATTTTCAAATAAAATATTTATGAAAAAGCGTCCTTATTAAGACGCTTTTAGAGTCCTCACTTTTCAACCGCTAATGGCACATCTATTGTATTACAATATAATTGACGACGTGATTATTTATAGTAATAATTTTGTAAAAACATTTTTGGAGGGAGGACAGGGATAGAATATATAAATATATAATATCTCTCAACATGTGTTTCATATACATGTTAATAGTATGAGAAAACGCTTTATGTTATGCATGAGATGTTATCTCTGAAAAAATTACAAAAACTACAAATATTATAAATATACATTAATACATTATATACATACAGAATATACATTCGTCTTAGTGTGTGTACACACGAGCGGCAGTTGTACGATCGCCGTCGATATGGCGACGCTTGCAGTTATGACGTACCGTCCTAACTGCAAGCGTACGTCAGCGGCTATTTTGTCAGTCGACTGCATAGGCATTCCGCGTTCATAAAATAATTGTAAATATTTTGTTGACCTATATTGGTAAAAGAATATTACATAATAATATAATATATTAAAAAGCACCCCACTTTTTACGATATTTATAAAGTATTATTTATTATGCTTTACCTGCCCTGGTTTTCTTCGTGTTGATTTCGAGTAAATAATTTTAAACACTTGATATCATTGGTGTTAACGCGGTACCCCTCGTTTGGACCAAGTGTGATCCCGATAAATGCAAAGGGTTATTATTAAGTTGGATGTTGCACGGTGGTACGAGTACAAAACTGCGGGAAAACGATATTTGAGGCAGTTTTGCTGGATAAAGGAAGGAAGCACAGTACCTTGTCTCTTCGCCGGTCTTCTCCTGTCTCTGGACACCTCTAGCGCGAACTTGAACACACTTTTCACATTTTCTTCGAATAAACTTGCGGAGTGGCACACGCGCAACGTCGACGATTCGGCCATTACAGATTGCGGGGCGTGCTTCTCGCTCACCTGTACTGTGCGGGAAAAGGACGGGAAAGGAAGCAACTACCAACGTTAAAACGGCGTAACCATTCCCCCGGGCTTGAAGGAACGCCTTCAAAATTTAGATGATTGATGAAAATAACGCGATATCTAACTTCGAAACTAAGTACCTATATTACTAATATGACTAATAATTAAGATTAACGAAAAACAAATGTAATTTAAGCGCGCTACTGTTTAAGTAACGGACAAAGACGAACAACGGGACGCAAGTACGATCCAGTCGTGGTCCTAACCCGGGCGATGCGAGTGACTCCGGTGGAGTCGGGAAAAACTTCCTCTATGACACCTAAAGGCCACTGTAGCGGTGGCGTATTATCAGTTATGATAATTAGAACTGAACGCACAACGATTGGATCCACCGGCGTGTTCCACTTACGACGCGATTGCAACGTATGGAGGTAATCCCTTCTCCAGCGCTTCCAGAACGATTGAATTAATTTATCTAATAAATTGTGCCTAGCCACAATAGTAAGGCTTTCTTCTGCCGGCAAATACCTTAAAGGTGAGAGATTTAAAAAATGCGCCGTAGTCATAGCAAGGGGTTCCGAAGGATCACTAGAGAGCGTTGAATATAAAGGACGAGTATTCATTACAGATTCAATTTGAGCAAGCACAGTGCTTAAGTCTTCAAACGAAAGAGTGGTGTCACCAATGACCCTATATAAGTGTGGCTTTAAGCTTTTTATGTTGCCCTCCCAATTTCCACCGAAGTGACTAGCTGTCGGGACATTAAGAGACCGTTCAATTCGATTTTCAGATAACATATGACCGAAGTCCGTAATATAATACGGACAAAGAAATTCGTGAAGAGATCTTTACGAATTTCTTTGTTCGTTTGAAAGTTTGCGCTTGGCGCCTATGTAATTGGTTCTGTTATCCGAGTAAATTCTACCTACCGAGCCACGTCTCGAAAGGAATCGTTTAAAAGCGTTTATAAAACTCTCGGTGCTCAAGTCACCAGCTAATTCTATGTGTATCGCACGCGTAGTCATACAAACGAATAAGCACACGTAAGACTTGGTGGAACGAAAACCTCGGCTGCGAGTCATAGTGACCTTGAATGGTGTGACCTTGAATAATCAGTGCCCGTGTGAACGAAAGGTTTAGCGGATTGAACAACACGACAAGTACGATGATTTAATGGTAATAGTTTTACGAAACGACAAAGGTATATTACTGTACGTAACAATTTACTCCAGGAAGAGACACGATCTCCTAAACTTAGTATAGAATTCCTTTCAGTAGGTGTAGCGACTAGAAGGGTGTGTTTCCTTTCTTCGGGCGTCTCGGGCGCCGAGGACGGGTTAAACGGAACGATAGGCCATTGTGAGACCTTTAAGCGCCCAAGGGGGGCCGCTAAACTAAAGCGGATGATTTATCAAATTAGACGGAGTGAGTCCACGCGACAGACAGTCGGCGGGATTGTCTGTACCCGAAATATGATATAAATTATGCGGCGCTAAATTATTTTGTATTTTTGAAACTCTGTTGGCTACAAAGGTATTCCATCGGTGAGGCGAGGAATGTACCCAGCAGAGAGCGACAGTTGAGTCCAAAAATGCGAATATGTTACGAAAAACCACGCGACTTTGACATGCGTCTACCACTCTTTTAATAAGTTGAGTTAATAAAACAATATCCATATATAGGCTTGTATCGATGACTTCCCTAGCCTGAGGGAACGAAGCGCCTTCGTCGACAGCCAGCTGCTTAATAGTGCGCAGCGCATGAAAGGGGCTAGATTTGAGACCGAATACTACACAATTAAATTCATAAACTTGTAAAGGTTGTTGCGGGTAAAAACGATACAAAATGCGTTGAAAACGCCTGTCAGATTCTCTTATGCCGATGCTTAGAAACATCTGACGAATATTAGCGGAAAGAGCAATCGAAAATAAACGAAAATTATTAGTTATGTTAAACAAACTACCTTGAAGATTTTCATCTCTATATAATAGGCCATTAAGAGAAAAACCAGTGCTGGTTTTACAACTACCATCGAGAACTACACGTAACTTCGTTGTGACCTTATCTTCACGGATCACAATGTGATGCGGAATAAAATACGAACTTTGTGAAGGATTACAATTTATAGGCGAAATATAATCCTTTTCTAAGTATTCGCGGATTACATTTTCATATGCGATCTTTAATTGTGGAGAAGCCTGCATCTTTCTCTCTGGGCAATAAAACCGTCGCTCACTTGCCTGACGCGAGTTACCGAGACAGTTGACGTCAACCTTGAAAGGCAAAGCCACCACGTAACGTCCGTCGCTAGCTCGCGAGGTAGTACTCGAGTAAAACTCCTTACACAATTTATCATCAGGACAAGGTTTGTGTTTAAAAAAATTTGACAACAAGAACGAGTAATAAAATTGCTTTGAGAAGCGCTGTCTAACAATGCGCGAACGCTATGTTCATTACCACGAGAATCTACAATGATAACACGCGCGGTTGCTAGTAATACAGTGGTAGGGCCACGGAGATCAAGAAGCAAAGTATGATGTTTAGCATTACATTTTTTACACGAAGATGTCGAGGCACAAGCGGAAACACGATGACCAGAACTTAAAAATTTTTCGACTTGACGAATTTAAAACGTTCATTCGGTTTGTAGTTATTAAATACCTTACATTTATAAATGTAGTCGTGATTACAATTGCACAAAGTACATGCGGACGACTTAGAACTAGTATAAGCGTGTATAGTCAATGGTTTACGATCAAATGGTTTTCTGTTGTTGTTAGCAACCTTTACCACGGATGAGGTGCGTTCCAAAACCTTAATATGTTCGCGAATAAAAGAAACCAGGCTTGAAAATTTTGGAATTTCACAACTCTGATTATGACAATGGTTGGATTCAAATGCACGCGCCGTATCAGTATCTATCTTTTAAAGTGCGATATGCAAGAAAATTAAATCGGAGAGGTCATCGACTTTTATGTTTTTTAAAGCAGCTACTGAAAAAGCAATTTGTCTAAGAATGATTCTAAACTATTAGGGATTGCAGAAGTGATGGATTTAAAATCAAATAATTGATCCAGGTATGAAGTGGCAGCGAGACGCTTATCGTCATACTTACTAGTTAACAAATCGAAGATTAATAAATAGTTATCAGCTGAAGGCGTGATTCCCGAGCATATGGAGAGTGCCCTGCCAGTTAATTTGCCTAATAAGTAATAAAGCTTCTCCGAATCCGACAACGACACATTATTGTGTACGACGTTTTTAAAAATTGCAATGAACAAAGACAAATTTTTTATGTCGCTATCGAACTCGAGAATCTCCATCGGAGGCAATTTCGAAGGTCTAGGTTGACATGTGGGTCCGACATGAACACTAGTTTGCGAGGATTGCGATTGCAATTTTTTGCCAGCTCGTTTCACACTGCCTAATAGAGTTTCGAACGAGGAAAGCGGTTGATAATCAACAACGTAATTAGGATTTACCTTCAACTCTAAGGTAGCTATTTTATCCAGCACATTTTCAAAATCATCACGCAATGAATCAACAGTTTCACTCACACAAAAATGAGTCTGCATCAAATGATTTTAAATTTAATACGAAACGAAACGAATGAATTGGAAAATGGCCAGCGCAGATTCCAACTAATAAATCCGGCTCGTTTGGACCAAATGTTCAAACGACAAAATGCAGATCTTAACTAATAAATCCGGCTCGTTTGGATCAAATGTGATCCCGATAAATGCAAAGGGTTATTATTAAGTTGGATGTTGCACGGTGGTACGAGTACAAAACTGCGGGAAAACGATATTTGTGGCAGTTTTGCTGGATAAAGGAAAGAAGCACAGTACCTTGTCTCTTCGCCGGTCTTCTCCTGCCTCTGGACACTTCTAGCGCGAACTTGAACACACTTTTCACATTTTCTTCGAATAAACTTGCGGAGAGGCACACGCGCAACGTCGCCGATTCGGCCATTACAGATTGCGGGGCGTCCTTCTCGCTCATCTGTACTGTACGGGAAGAGGACGGGAAAGGAAGCAACTACCAACGTTAAAACGGCGTAACCACAATTAGTTTACTTACTTACGTACTTAACACCAATGTGTTAAGTAAAAGTCAGAAATATAAATAATAATGTGTTATCTATCACTACTTAAATTAAAAATGATGCAAAGTGATTTTGATTTCATTTTAATTAAAAAATAATGTCACAGTGCTTTTCGAGAAATCGAATCGATGCAGGCTCGCGTCAAATCACGGCCTGGCTCGCGTCACATCACAGCACACGGGCCGTGGCGTTAGCAGCGCGAGATGCATAAACGCACGCGTCAGTCTCTTTCATCACCCGCGCAACACAAGCTAGAAGACATTGCCCATACGCGTGCACTCCTCCGCTGGTGTCGAACCTCTTCGTATTAGTCTTCATAGTTAAAAGTGTAAAGTTATCTTTGTCAAACAAACCGCTTTTTATTTAGAAGTTAACTTCCATTCCTAATGTGAATGAATGATATGTTTGAACGCAAATTAAACAACCGCCACTCGTGGATACTCGTTTATTACTGACAAATGACATTTGACAGACCTCGTAGGTGTGCACATATCACTCCTCCACACTTAAGGTGAAACCTCATAACAAGAGGAAGACAATACTATACATAACATTTTCTTAACTTAATATTATATCTAAGAGAAAGGAGACCCTTACACTATAAAGTTTTTGTTGTGGGCTTACAACACTAACTAAAAATACTTTTTGTAGTCTATGGGCTTCCTATTACGTTTCGGGCGTAACGGCTCATGCGGTGTGGGGGAGGCGGGAATGCCCTGCGCGAGCGCCTCGTCCACCTGCCGCGCAGGCTGTGTTGACTGATCTGATGCAGTGGGAGCCGTGGAAACAACGGGGGCACTGTCCGCGATTTCCCCCTCCCGCTCTTCGCTCACACTAGCGCCTTCCCCTTCCCCATCAGCCTTGCCATCCGCAATATACGCCTCTGGGCGTGATATTGACTCATCACTTGGCATGTTTACTGCCTGCGCAACCTCAACCTCTGGCAAAAACTGCTGTGCTGGAGGGTGGACAGTTGCAACTGAGGTCACAGAAACGGAGGGCCGGTGATCGGGATAACATTACTATTTATGCTACTCCTAGTGTCATTGCCTGTATATTTCCTGACCTGATCGACGTGTCTAATCCAAGTAGCATTTATATCTTTAATCACAATTTGAAACATTCTATTTCCTATTTTCTTTTTTACTAAACCTAATCGCCAGACCTCTTTTCGTCCACTGTACCATCGGGTCCAAACCGAGTCCCCTATATCAAAACGTTCTTAGTCGATTGTTGCTTTATCTACATTATATTTTTTTTGAAGGCAAGATTAAGTCTAACCGCGATCGCAGATTTTTCCCGAACATCAATTTGGCCGGTGTCTCCCCGGTGGTACAGTGTACGGTATTTTTATAATTAAATAGGTAACCCAATAGCATATCATGTGTTTTGTGAGCAGGTAAGTTTTCATTTATGATGCATTTTAACATTTTTTTGCATGTTCGCACCGAATTTTCGGCCTGGCCATTACTTTGGGGATGGTATATGGGCGTCGTGATGTATTTGATGCCATTCGAGTTACAAAATGTTTTAAATTGGATGGAATTAATTTTTACGTCATTGTCCGAGACTAACGTATTAGGTATACCAAAAATTGAAAAAAGTCCTTTTAACTTAGCAATTAGAGCGGCAGATGACGTTCCGTTATGCATGTGCAAGCAATCTAACCATTTACTAAATGAGTCGACCACTACCAAGGACACCCTTTGCCCTACAGTCATGTAGTCAATGTGTATACGTTGCCACGGCGCCGGGCCAGGGCGCGGGCGGAGCGCAGGGGGTGCGGCGCGCACGCTGGCGCACGCCTCACAAGACCCGATCCAGCTTTCGATGTCCCAGTCGATACCGGGCCACCACATCCTACTCCGAGCGTTGCTTTTGCTTTTTATTATACCTAAATGTGAGTCGTGTAGTTCACTCAACATTTTATCTCGTAAAATCGTCGGTATAATTATCCTTTGTCCTCTGAATAAGCACCCGTTCTCGATTTGTAAGTCGGACTTGCACTGAAAATACGGTAGTATCGACTTACATTTTATTTTACGCGGCCAACCGTGTAACATATATCTAGCGACGGTTTGAAGCGTCGCGTCGCGCGCCGTCATATGACCGATGTCGTGCTCCGTGGCGGCCGGCGATGACTCATCTAGGAACTTTATTGCATAGTGGGAATCTATATTTCGTTCGATGTCGCCGGACGAAGCGTCGTTACATTGTATCAGCGCGCGTGAAAGGTAATCGGCGGCGATGTTTTTGTCGCTCGATACGTACTGCACTTCGTAATTGTAAGCCGATAAAATGATCGCGTATCGTTGCAGTCTCAGCGCTGTCGTAACCGGTATACCCGTAGCGTTATTAAAAATTGACACTAAGGGCTTGTGGTCGGTCTTTAAAATAAACGAATCATCTCGACTGTACAGATACTGGTGAAAACGTTTTACCTCGAAAATAACAGCCGTCGCCTCCTTTTGTATCTGGCTATAGTTCCGTTTGCTAGCAGTGAGCGAGCGGGATGCATACGCCAGGGGGCGCTCTTGCCGCGCGCCGTTCGCTGCGCAAGCGCGGCGCCGAGCCCTATTGGGCTCGCGTCCACCGCCAGCACTAGCTGCGCACTGGGTTCGCAGTGCGCCAGCACACGCTCCGACGCTAACTCGCGCCGCACAGCTGCCACACTGCGGCGCTGCCTGTCTCCCCACTCCCATTTATCACCTTTACGAAGTAGCTCATGCAGAGATTTTAACTACATAAATTTTTATAACACTTTTAA
>JWHW01025357.1:0-14089 GCA_000931545.1 Papilio glaucus | reverse complement strand
AGGAATGCCAGCAATCCAAGTGGTGTGGATGATACCTGGCGGTCTGTCGTGTCGTCCGATGACGAAACTCGGTGGCAGGAATCGTTCCAAACAGATCTTCGGAACACTCTCCGTGGTCATAAATAATTAACTAATGTCATCAGATTACAATTGTTATGTACGCACTGGTCATTAACCTATTCACTCTCTTCTTGAAGTCGTACGGAAACACCGATTCAAATCGCTTTGTTAAATTGCTTACTGACATTAAAATATATGTTAAGAGAAAAATATAAAATCAATATGGACTGAGGAAGGGGTAAAAAAGAAAAAGGATATTACCTTTTCCTATCCATCCCCTCCTTCGTCAAATCTTCTTCCCCTTTAATAATAAGAAGGTGGAAAAGGACCTCAGACGGATATTTCCTTTTCTCCATTAATCCCCTCCCCATCCAATCCTCTTCCCGTTCCTATTCTATCCTTATGAGGAATGGGTAGGAAGGGTGAGAAGACTGAAATCAGGCCTCCGACTGATGAGACGAATCGCAGAAATACTTCTACTTCACGCCTGTCTTCTGCGAGGTCGTGGTATTTAAAGAATAACTAACTCTTCTAATACTTAAGCACATAAAAATAATTATAAAACCAACAAAAAGAACATTTAAATTATTTCTTGTTTTACATTAGCGTCGGGCGAAGCATTTTTCTTCATGAATTTAAAATGAGCTTGAGAGCTCGTTATGTCAAAAAGCTTTGAAGCAGTCTTGACTTTAAATCTGTTATTTTAATTTTAATTAATTCATAAGATTATTAATTTAATCATCTGGAAGATGATGCGCCCTTCTTCCACTTTAAGGCCGGTTCAATGAGCTTTTGTCTTCCAATACGACCTGTCATCCGTCATCTCTGTCATTATCGTCCTTTCTTAATCATGTCACCTATCACATACGAATATTAAAGGAAAAAAACCTTGATAAGAATATACGTAAGACACGAATGGAGTTAGTTATGAATTTAAACAGAACTTATTTGAATCTTGATAAATCTATATCTAACTTGGCAATCTCTACTTGGCAATATATATTAAAACGCTTTTATTACCTTGGTGTGTTTGTTTGTAACGGAATTTTTGAACGTGATTTTGAAACCATTCGAAACGTCGGATTATTTTAAATAAATATCCGCTCACGCTCGTCACCCCGAGGGGTAGGCAGAGATCATGGATTTCTATTTGGCGCGATCCTGGCACATCTCTCTCGCTTCTTCTACATTCATAAATCATTATTTTAAAACGTTGCACATTTATAAAGGACCGATGACATTGCAATAATTTATATAGTTTGTCCTTTTATCCTTATCAAGATCTTCAACATTTGCTATTGAGATTAACGCCATCTAGGTTTATAAAATTAAATAACAATAGATACTTTATGTAATGGAACTTGGCGTGTCTTTTAGTTTTTAAAACTATTAATTTTAGTTTATATAACATGAGAAACAGTCAGTCACATGCCATTTACTATATATTGGGTGTTCCACAAATAAACATTATAAGAATGTTAAAAAAAAAAAATTGTACATAAACAAAACCACATAAATGAACGCTTGGAGGTTACATCCCATTAGCACTTAGATATCCTATTGCTCGAGTTTACCTCATCATGTCTCAAGTTAAACATAATTGCACACAATTACCTCCGGCATGGAGGCGCACCCTCCACTTCTATCGTAATTATACTTGTAACAACTTGATCACATTCTCGGGTGTAAGTATGTATTAAGTATTATTTACACATCCTATATAATGATATAATTATTTATGTATTTTTTAAAGAAGATGAGTTGCAGTGACAAAGGAAAAGATAACTATAAAAAGGATATTTCCGTTACCTTTTAATCCCCTGCCCGTCAAATCTTGTTCCCCTTCCCATCCTTCTCTAATAAGAAAAGGACTATCATTTGGACTTCGGCACGTCTAATCAGACGAAACGCAGAATACTTCTACATCACGTCTATCTTCTGTGAGGTCTTGGTACACTGGTCGAGCCGATTTGCTCTCTTCTCCGAGCCTGGCCTGTGTGAACAGATCCTAACACACCACCCTCGCTGCTCGACAATCGAACAACTACACTATGCTCCTCAGTTCGGGATACTTTTTATACCACCTTTTTGTGTTTCACCCAAACATCATAAAATCAAATCTAAAAAAGACATATATGTAAGTACTACTTAGCGCCTGTTTCACAAAGTCTGTGTAAAGTGCTGGATATAATTTGACAAATAATTTGTTTGCGTTTATCGGACGAAGTTTATGTGTCAGTTTGTTACTTGTTAGAGATGGCGACGTCGCATTTTAATGTTTCCATTAACGGAACATGTGAAAGCGCAAATATTTTTTTTTAAATTCAATCATTCACAAAAGATTTTTTTTAAAAATCAATTATTTTATTTGAAACGAAACGTAAGTCAAATGTCAAAGATAGAAATAATCTGTCAAGTAACTTGAACCACCAAATAACTTCCTTACCTGACAGATAATCTAACCTTTAATTTACTTGGCCCTTTATTACCAGTTAAGCTTATTTGGTGATTGTGAAACGCAAACTATGACTTTATTCGTGAAATAAGTTGCAAGGGGCTTATTCAGGACTTTACTTGAACATTGTGAAACGACCCGTAAAGTTCTCCACTTAATTATTTTCGTCGATTATCCGCGGGCTTCGGTACAAAACGTGAGAACCGACACGTGCCTCAAGCAGCCCCAGGGACTCAGTACACTAATAATGTACAAAAACTTGTAAAGGCAACCTCTGTCAAAGAATTTTACTATTTTTATATGATGTCACTCACTTTTGCATAAACCAATTCATGTTGCAAATGTGAGTGACAGCGTTGGTAGGGGACGTTCTAGGAGAACTTATATCGATCAGATTGGTAACATACTAAAGAAGGGCGATATAAGGAGCACCCGTAACCGACGAGCTTGTATGCGTAGATGTAGAAGTAGCGAGAGAGGTGTGCCAGGATCGCACCAAATGGATATCCATAATCTCTGCCTACCCCTCTAAGTTACGGGCGTGAGCGCATATTTATTTATTTATTTTTAATGATGGCAACAAACAGCTTTGGAAAGGGTTCTACAGTGCTACGGATTTGTAAGGTAACCAACCGAATGAGTAGATTTAGAAATGTTTTCACAGATTAACGGCCGATTTATGAAAGATTTTTACAAAGCGATCCAGTAGTTTAGAGCCTATTCAATGCAAGCAAACAAACAAATCTTTCCTTTTTATAATATTAGCTTAGATAAAGTAAGCTTCTCTAAATCTAAAGATTAAAAAACAATTTGTGACTACTTGTTTAATTTATACCTGGTTATTTGTCAGCCATTGAATTATTAATCTGTATTAAATAGTACTTGTATTTGAAGTAACAAAAACATCTATTGATTCAAATCGATATTTGAGAGATAAAGAGATGCACGATGAATAAAATTAATACTATTCGATTTGTAGTGTAGTATAAAATGTGTATTTGTAGGTAGATAAATAGTATTAAATATATAGTAAGTAGTTTGTAATAATATGTAATTATCAGTCCGTCCGACCGTCCCGACGGTCGACACAATATTTTCGCTGGTTGGCTTATAACAAATCTAATAAGGAATTGTCATAAATAATTTAAATTGTGTATGTTCACATTAAAACAGAATTAATTCATAACTATAACAAACATACTTAGGGGTATCCAAATAGTCTTCTAATTGAAAATCTTCTTCGTTTGAATAAAAAACACAATGCAGGGTTCCGTAGCGAGGAAACTGACTGAAAATTAGATTCACTTCCCAGCGCCGCTCTTTCAATTGTTCAATTTAAAAAGTTTTACATCTTACATTTTTAACTTAAATTAATCAAGGGAACTCTTGAGAATTTTTATTCTGTTCGTGAACATTTTCATTCAATTTTTAAACAAAAATTAAACCTACACTTCTTATTCTATTAACTAAATATTAGTTAAAGAACCGAAGCTTTAATGAAATTGAAAAGATAAAGTGGTTCTCATTTGCCAACTCCTTCCACAAATCATGTCGTTATCCTTACTCTTCATTTCTTTGTCTCCTCAAATTTAACGGATTTCAGTTCCCGTGTTAGCGGCCAGTAAATATGATTTAACTCTAAGAAAGCTTTGTTCTTTTGTCTTTGCTTCAAATCCTCTTAAAGAAATATTTAACAAACAATAAAAAGTATAAAAAAAAACCAACAAACCTTTTCCAATTCAATGGTCAATCAAATTCATTTGCAATAAATCTTCTTCCCTCCATTATCACGAAGTAAGAGCGATGTAGCGGACGGTGTTCGTTTACAGGCGGTCACCACAGAGAAGCCCAGCACAAAATTATCAGACGGACTTTGAGAAATGTCAACGATTACTCCCACTGAATTCCGCATCTGTACCGCGACTTATCGCATTAAATCAATTGACCCTTGCGTGTCCGATAGCCGGTACCTGTAGCACGCGTAAAGTAACGCAAAACGCATAACTTTAAGATCCAATGTCGATTGCCAATCAAATACAAGACTAATCATGATTTCATAGATCTGAGGTGACCGTTAATATTATTAATGAAAAAAAAATCTCACGCTTGTATATGTAAGTATTCACAATATTTAAATAAACAAGAAAACGTTTTCAATGGTAGAGCCAGCAACAACATCTGCTGTACGAATTGGCCGGCTCGACAGGTGAAATACCACGACCTCACAGAAAACAGGCGTGAAGTAGTAGTATACTTCTTCGGTTCATCTGATAAGTTAGATGCCGAAGGCCCAATTTCAGCCCCACCCTTATCTATCCTTTCCTAATAAGGATAAGATGGGGAGGATTGATCAGGGAGGAAGAAAATGGGGAAAAAGAGATTTTTTTTCCAGTCTATCACCGCCTCTGTCCATTAAAGGTAGGTGACTATTAAAGGTAGGTGAGGAGTAATCTGTGACACATTTGCTTGTTGCGTACGTACTTATATGGGTAGCAGTCACTTAACATCAGACCCGCTAGTTTGCCACCTTCTTCCATAAAAACAAAACTTAACGGTCGAGTTATCTATAAAAGATACAGACATTTTCTGTCTGTATTTTTATAACGATCCGCATAAAATGTCGGCCCTTCTTCACAGATATTGGAAAATCTACAACAAAGGAGAACAAAACAATAGGAATATTTAAATTACGAACTTAATATACAAAGGTCGCAAGTAATTTGAATAAAATAAAATAAGTTCTCATGATATGACTATTAGGTCGGGAAAAAACTTTTTCTAAACTGGAATAAAATACTTGGCTGTACAATGTATATCTGGCTGGTTTTGATGTCATTAAAAATGTAACCTACATTTAAAAAAAAAACAAATTAGTAAAAATGTTGTTTTCAGCTATTTTTTTTTTGTGAATGAATCTAGTGACCAAAATTCGATACATTTTCAAATTTTATTAAAAACCAGTTGTGCCCAGCGGTTTCACCCGCCCATCAATTTTACTCAAACGAAATGAAATTAGCTACTTAATAGTACTGTATTTTATAGCATTTTTATCGAACAAATGTTTGACATGGTTCTTTAAATTGATATAACTTTATTATTAATAAACTGACTGAGATAAAACAAACACTAAATGTTAAATGAAGCTTACCACAATAGATTAGTGAAAGCCGCACCCAAATTGGTTAAGCCGTTTCTGAGATTAGCGGTAAGGTGACGCTGTGTGTATAGTGGGATTGGAAGGACATTGTTCATGTTTAGCTTTTACCCTCGGGCAAAACCATCGATTCGGATCTCTACTGTCAACAACTGATGAAATTAAAGCAATAGGTTGAGAGAAAGTGGTCGGAATTGATTAATAAAAAGGGTGTGGTCTTTCAACATGACAACGCTAGATCGCACAGGCCTATAGCAGCCAGACACTAACTATTAAGCGAAGTAGTTCACGTCGACAATTAATATCCAAATAAGGAACGTAGTCACTATTAAAATCGAAATAAGGAACGTAGTCACTATTAAAATAGAAATAAGGAATGTAGTCACTATTAAAATGGAAATAAGGAATGTAGTCACTATTAAAATCGAAATAAGGAATGTAGTCACTATTAAAATGGAAATAAGGAACGTAGTCACTATTAAAATCGAAATAAGGAATGTAGTCACTATTAAAATGGAAATAAGGAATGTAGTCACTATTAAAATCGAAATAAGGAATGTAGTCACTATTAAAATGGAAATAAGGAATGTAATCACTATTAAAATCGAAATAAGGAATGTAGTCACTATTAAAATCGAAATAAGCATACTAACATAATGCTGTGAACTATGTATGTCAAATAATTGAAAATTAGATGTCTTCCATAGTCCATATGTTTCTATAGAGAGATAGTTAAATAGTTTAGAAGAAATGTATTCTTTGTTGTGCAAATAACAACAGCTGTTCAATCTTTAACTAGCGCGACATCCCGCGGGGAACAAAGCCTTGACCTAGGGATGATATAAAAAATCTAGGTTTATGTAGGCCTCGTAGTTTATACAATTTCGGCCAGGGACGCTGCCTAGCGTTTAATTCATAATCCAATAAACCTATTGGATTATGAACACGTCAAGAAATAATTCGCGATCAAATTCATAATTATCAAACTTAGAGGTCTTGGTAACCTGACTAAAGTAAGGTAGTAGAAGCATGAAAAAGCGAGGGGTGGTCTATATCGACTGTGTAAACTATTCGGTTAATATGCTAGGAAAGAGACAACGCTTTTTGTAAATAAAATTTATTTTGTCCATAATCATACTGTTTTTATTCACATAAAAATAATTTTGACTGTTTGTGCTTAAGCATTAAAACGTGTTTATAGTTGTTTAAAGTGAAAACTTCTTTAGCATTAGACGATATTTGTTAGACGAACGCGTGAACAACATGCGTAAGAAATATTTTGAATTTTATTGTTAAGACAATAAGGGTTTCTTTTTAATTTTAAACTATTGTCGCGCCTTCCCACTTATTTTAAATTCACTTTTGGCGGGAGTCCTTATATCCGTACTCATTTAATTATTGTTGAGTACGACATGATCACGCAGAAACCCAGGACTATCTAGTAACATAATTTTCGACTTTATGTTATATTATTTTAATGCTATAATTAAATACAATTATCTTACATCAAAGGATTGTTTAGCACACAACCCAACATCCGTAGCACTAACACAGTCGTAGCTCGCAAAGCGATGCCACAACGTGGCCTACGTGACTTGCGACACGAACGTGATCAGTTGCTCACTGCACATCGCACAAGTTACTTTCGCTGACATTGTATGAACTAGTGATACGCACGGGTTCAGAGTATATGCGTCAATTTTTTTGTTTATGTACCAGGCTATCATGTGCTCTAACCGTATCTTAGCTTAAGAAAATATATAAAACCAAATTAGGTTGAACCTGTACGTAATTCACCGTTCGATATTCCAGAGGTCAATTTTATGTGGACGTTAAATGGGACTCGAGAGAAAACTTGGTATTTAAGGTTTACTAGTGTTGGCCACAGAGAATAATGTGCATATTATCTAACATATAATTTAGCTCCTCTACGAATTACTCCGTCTATTAGTAAAAATTGTAACGTTTTAGTCAGTGGGACATAATCCTCTATTGTCCGCCCATGCGGGGGCGGAAATGCGTAAGCATTTCCTAACATTAAAAAAATCTTTTAAGTTTATCGCATTCGAACAGACAGACGAAGTTAGGGGGACTTTGTTTTATATTTTTGTATTGTATTTTTGTATATAGATATGGCGGTCCCGTACAGGTCGACGCAGCGTCGGTAGACCTTCCACGATGGGCCAATAATTTGCTTGAGCCCACTGGATGGGGGACAGGGGACCGCTCTTTGCGACGATCAGTGGGGGAGGCAGGTCCAGCAGTGGACGAGTATTGGATGAAACGACGACCGTGAACTACGAAAATATGTAAAGCACAAACATCACATAATTTGTGTACGTGAAAGTAATGAGCTTACATTTTATATTGGGGTTCGACACTTAACTATATTGTACCAGTGTATGTTCAATATTTCCTATGAAAATGTAACTTGCTACATTGTAACATCACTAGTGAGCGAACCCCATCACTACACCAGTCGCCGCCATCTTGAATCAATTCTTTTCTCTCTCTCGAACGCCGTCAAAGAGTAACGCATGTCATATTGTCATTTTTAATTTATACTCTGTAAGTAATTAAAGATGAGCTATCTAACTGGAGTCTTTTTAATTGGGAACATGCCCCAACATACATTATTGCTCACTTTTCGTATTGTTATATAAAATTTGCCATTTGTATCCATCCTACGTAAGCCAAGAAATGGAGTATCCATTTACAAATCTAAGCAAATTGTTTTAAAGTTCAAATTAATAGATAAAGTACTTGTCATAAACTAACAACGAAATACAGTTAAGTTTATAATATAAATGTTGTTGCTACAGACAATAGTTGGCCGGTTTCCTATTTAAAATAAAACCTTCATTTGAAAAGCAATAGAAGTGTATAACGACTATAGGAATAACAGGCGACAAAAGAGCCGTGCTTACGGAAAACGTCGAAGGACAATAAATAAAAGGCGGGCAAGGGATCACCGGTAGCCCGGAATAAGACAGCGGCCAGAGCTCTACAAATAGTCTCATCTTGCTCACCGATCTATACACGCCTACACACAGACAATAGACATTCTAATATTATAGATGCGTATGTTGGTACGCTTTAGCTTCTAAATTGGTCCAGCGGCGTAATGCCGTGTCCTAGGGAAATAGGGATTCATTTTTATACATATAGATTAATGTAATAATAATAATACACTGGGATATTATTCACACACGGCCATCTGATTCCACATTAAATTAAATTAAGTCAATAATATCTACTAATATTTAACATATAAAGTATGAGCTTGTATGCGTGTATTTATATGTTGACCGCCGGGTCAATGATTCACGGGCCGGTGTCTCCTCTGAGAATAGCAATGCATACACAAAATATTGAATTTCCTAACACATAACACAGCAACCGTACAATGTCTACTGGAAAATTGGAATGGATCGTAGTATGAAAGTAGACTCCCGCTATAATAATGTACGAGTTACATTTTGTAATATCCTGGGACATTATTCACACATGGCCTGATCCCAAACTAACCAGAGATTGTACTATGCAAACCAGATAACTGATATACTACTTTTCTTCTGTAAATACATACTTAAATAGATAATCACACCCAGACTCAGGACAAACAGACATGTTCGTGCAAACAAATGTCTGTCCTGGTTGGGAATCGAACTCACGACCTGCGGCGTGAAAAGCAAGTATCTTACTAACCATGCCAAGCGGCCACCAACAACACAAGAAATGTGCTGTGTTTGTGACAGCAAGATGCTGGATGTTACCGTTACGCTTTACACTTTTGTCGGTCTAGCCCTCAGCCTCTCACACACAAATTATAACGTGCGATAAAGAACTCCGTTCAAAAATAGCAGTCTGCACGAAGAGTGCTTGGTAATTTCTTTATTATAAATCCCGATTACTAGCTCCCCTCATGAATAGGTTGTTGTAAAAAATATAGATATAAGTATATATATCACATAAAAATCCCTATCTGACGTCCGTCCGTCCAACATACACTGCAGCCTCCCTCGGGCACAACGCGAGGGGTCCCGAGCCCCCCATAAAGCAATTACGTTAGCGGCACGCAAATATTTATACAGCGCCCTCTACCAGCAGAAATCTCTACAATGATAATAGCTCAAACTTCATAGTTATTAACATTATGTACGTACACTATAAAAGAAAACTATTTTGCATTCAGTGTTAGCGTTTTCCGAGTTGTTTTTAGATCTTTAACTTGAGATAAATATATGTATATATAGGTGTATATATGTTTATGGAAGCAGGTGGCAAACGAGCTATCAAATCACCCGATATTAAGTGATATTCAAATTATATTACATTTATCTTCAAAAGATCTTTATCAATGAAAAAGTAATTTTTCTGCGATGTGATACATTTGTATGATCCTAATGATGAGGCCTAATTTCAGTCCTCTTCCCCTTCCCACCCTTTCCTCATAAGGATAGGATGGGAACGGGAACAGGATTGGACGGGGAGGGGGTTAACGAGGAAAAGGAAATATCCTTATTCCTGTCTATGCCCTCCTCCGTCCATTAAAGGTAGGCAACGCATTTGCAACACATTTGCTTGGTACGGAAGTCCATGGGTAGCGTTCACTAAACATCTGGTGATCCGCTTGCTCGTTCGCCACCTGCTACCATAAAAAAAAATACATTCAGTTCACAATTTGCAGTTCATAATATACCTAGTTCTAAATATAAGCTGACGAAGTACACAATCAATTGGTGATGTATTAAAAATACGATTCTATAATATGTTGTTCAATAGAATGTATGCTATTTTTATTTCACAATTTGCAATCCTATCTGGCGCCGCGCCAAACTCCAAACCGCAGTGCTCCAGTTTAAAGTAATACGCATTAACCAATTAGACAAAACTAAGAGTTCACCGCATGGGCATGTTTGGAATATTACTAATATCAAATGGTAGATTTGCCATTAGCGGTTGAAAAGTGAAGACTCGAACGCGTCCTAATTGAGACGTCTTTCTCTAACATACGTGTTTACATTTACGATTAAGTTAGAAACACTAGCTGTCATCTTTTTTCTTATTATTTTAATTACGCTACCCTTTTTACACTATTGCACCTCATTGCTGCCGATTTTCCCAATACCCTTCCTAAAGTTGAACCGAGCTACGCTCTGCGTTGTCAACTGTCATCGTGTTTTCTCGGAAGATATTTATAGAAAAGTGACATCTAGCGTTGCTAAAAGACTTACTCGCTTTATGAGATAAACGAGAAACAGAATATGTTTGGTACACGACTCAACCAGAGAGCTCTTATACTTTATTGATGCAAATGAAAGTAATTAATAAGCTTTTAAAAAGATATTTTGAAACAATTACGAAACTAAATACATCCGAGAATGATGAACACACGAGCGACGCTTACGCGCGGTATAATGTGTTTACTCTGCAAACATACAGACAAACATCAACCGGTTCCATCGGATACTTCTATATGGGAACTGGGACTGTTTTTAATTAAGCTATATAGTCTATATATAAACAAATGAATTCATGTTTCCCTCGGTCACGGCATCAGGGCTGTTACTGCTACGAGAAGGTTCTTACGAAATAAAAAATTAAGAAAGTTGTATGTACAGACTCCGAAACAGCGGAACAGATTTGGATGTAATTTTGAAGGGAATATTCAGATTTGCCTAGCGGGTGATCCTGAATTTGCTCATGATACGATAAAATTAGTAGCTTTAATGACGTCATACCGTGCCTTAACGTAGCTAGTTACGTGCCACACGCGCCAATTACGTAGCTGCTGCTACGAACGTCACTGGCGTAGCAAACGATGAGTGCTACGTCTTTCGTTAGTTAAGTCTCCACAGATTTAAAATCATTATCAACAAATATTTTGTATTAGTTTCATTATACTTTAGAATTTAGTATGCAGGTTAATTCTTAAATAATAATTTAATTTCATCTCCCTTGTCCCACGATATGTAGGATCGTCACAGTATGTCTGTAGTCTGTACTGTATAGGTTTTGGCTACGATTTTTACGACCGGCCCCCGTGCCAACCCTCCTCGGGAAATTTATCGAAGTATCTAAACAATAAACACAGTGATATTCCAAAGGCTTTATTGTTGTATGGATTTGGTTTTATTGCTCTATAGTTGAATTAAAGTCTTTTATTTGATTTTCAAAGTATAAAATAGTTATTTCTACCCATTAATTTGATTGGAGTGGGTGAATTAAAAGGGATTTGGTCTCTGGTATATCAGCACGGAAGCTTTACTATTTCCTTCAATTCGCGCTCGCCTTCCGTGACTTCCCGGCTCAAATAGGCCCATTCATGTAGCGCTTGCAACTAAATTTGGCTCTACCACTTTGTCCAGCGTAGTTTTAGGACATCTCTCTGTCTTTCTCTGTTCCTTGTTTCCTGAGGGTCGCGAAGTCTTTTAGTGACTCTTAAGGTCTTCTTCCACTTTGTTCGGCTCCCATAGAGGTTGACAGGATTGCAGTTTTAAGCCAAATCGGGTTCAGTACACATTTCTTCTGTAAATTTAGACTATGTAACAATTTTTATATTTTATCACGTCTATTTTATTACTTAAATACATGGAATATATAAAAATGTTGTTGTATTTTTAAATTTCCATCAAACTGTAAAATACCTTTTGAAAAGGCGGCACCTCCGGCGTTTTCAATGTAAGTAACATTGAAAACGCCGGAGGTGAGAGAAATTTTCAAACTTTCGCAATTCTCGCCTGGAGTTGTAAATACTTGGAGTCTTTCTATTTACATTTAAATGATGAGTTTGTTCTGTTTAGATGAAGCTATCAAAATAAACATATAAAGTCTAAACTTTACTAGCGCTCCGCCCTAACTTCGCTCGTGTAGTACTAAATATGTTGATCCGCTAAACTTCACAGGATCACCCGCTAGGCCAATCCGAAGATTTCATGAAACTTTAATCGGATTCAGCCATTTCGGAGTCCATAGTGAACATACACACATAAACACATCGCCTTTTATATATATAGTAGAGATATATGTATGTATATGTTATGTAAACAATGTGACCTATTTTAGTAGTGTAAATTGAATTTACAATTAATATTCTGACAACTCGGATGGTGATTATGAATAATAATGGCGCAATACATCACATGTCACCAACAGGGTAGCGGGTAGCGGGAGGTCCGCAGGGGCAGGGGCTACAGACAGGGACGCGCCCGCCGGCTCTCCGATATCAAATTGATCCATTTGCCGGTAACAACCGCAGAGTTACGTCTATTGTGCTACACATTGACATAAAATAAAATGTTATGAAGTTATATTGCATGGCATAGCACTGATAAATTTTTATACTGCTTGAGAGGAATACCCAATGTTCCTTCTAGATTATAAGCTTTCTAATAATGATAGAGTTATTAAAATCGATCTGTGGTTTCATTCTTTATTCTATGTGTAAACACACAAACCAATTCCTTGATATGTATAGTACTACCTATGATAAGCTTAGGAATCCCAAAACACTTTCTAAATCCAAAAATAAACCTAGTGGATCTGACCCTTAAACAAAGTAACATCATAATGATCGTGTACTTGTCACATTTAATGTCTGTCGTCAGGGATAATGTAAACCGTTTTCATTAGACCCTCGTCAAAAAAATTAATGCCAGAATGTTTAATATGAAACATTTTTCGCGAGGACATTCACAATTTTTTTCCGCTACACATTTTAATTTTTATAACTACTTCGAAATCCTATCACGTCTCTTTAAATCATTTTTCGTAGACAAAGGCAAAAATTTTCAGTTTTCTACGAGTCCCTTTTTATTCACTTTGACAAAACTTTTCTAACTCTTTTAGAAAGTGATACTCACCGTTTTGAACTTAGTTTCATCCTGGGTAAGCCTGGGCAGATACTAAATGGTTGTTATTCTTCTTCAGTTGCACACCAAAGAAGTTTTTCTTCCTCTTTTTCGTGTGCGAGGTATGACGTGTTTGATAGACAAAGGATAGGGGAAGAGGATTAGACAGGGGAAGGGATGAATAGGAGAAAGAAATATACTTTGTCCTATCCATCCCCTCCTCTGGCCATTAAAGGTAGGTCACACATGTACAACTCATTTCCTTGTTGCGGATGCCTATTGGTAGCGGTCACTAACATCGGGTGAACCGCTTCCTCGTTTGCCATTATCTTATTTCATTGAAAAACCACAAATTTCTATTATATTATGCCTATCTCTTTCCCTCTCTGTTTCTATCTCTCTCTATTACTCACTCTGATTTACTGTTTATTTTTTAAAGAGGTTTCACGTAGACAGTGCTACACGAATTTTATATTATAAATATGATGCCTAGGGAAATTAAATGTACGAGTACATAAACTGGCTATATGTTTTATTAAATGTCACACACAATCACATTCCGCTAAC
>JWHW01025352.1:273711-294009 GCA_000931545.1 Papilio glaucus | reverse complement strand
TAAAAAAGTTATATTAATTTAACTGTGCTACGGCCATACTGTGTCGACCCCATATACGCGGGAAAAGGGCAGTGAGATCATGGGTTACGGTAATATCATTTGCAGGGCGGGTGAAACCGCAGAGCACAGCTAGTATATAAATATACTCGGAATTTAAATTAACGGAAATTACTTTTATCATTTTATTTTTACATTTGGCCACATTTAAGCTCAATGTTGTTAACTAAAATTACCAATAATAAAACGTACGTACAACATTGAGCTCGAATGTAAAGTTTGTTCAAATATGGAATTTAAATTTTTTATAAGAGGTTCGTTACACCTAAATTTTATCGATATCGATAACCAAGCGTACTTTACTATTTAGCCCGTTAGGTTGTAGTTTCGTTTTTCCGAAAATACGACGCGACGTTAAATGTTTGCATATTGGTTGAGATTTTATGCCAAAGCGATATAACTCTTTTGTTCGAAGCCAGGCCTCTTATTAACGTAGTTATTACATTCTCTTTTATTTTTAGTCTGAGTAGCTAGTGAATATAAACGCAATATGTTTGGTCGCTGTCAATGTCAAGTCAAGTCTGTATGCATAAATTATATATAAGTTGCATTGCATTGCAATTAGTTTGTTCACCAAGCGCATAAGTGGATAGTGTTTTAGTGATGCTTTAATATTCTCAAATATTATTTTCATATTTTTTTGTTTTTTTTTTTCTTACTATTGTGTTGTAAAGTGATAAATAATTGTTTCCTTTAAAAGAATTAATATAATATCTATATAAAAAAACTTGAAGGTGAAATTTATTATCATAGTACATTGTAAGCCGGTTTTAATGAATTCAATTTCTTCATCCCACACCAATTCTCGATTTCAGATGGAGGGTGCATATGACGAAATATTATCAGATAATCCTTTCTTTATGGAACTAAGAAATGAATACACAAATTTATTTCAACATTGCATTACGCATTCTTGGATAATTTGCGTACCGCGTATAGGGAGCCTGAATACTCGTGTTTTCACTGTAGAGGACTTTGGAGCACATATTCTAGTGCCTAGTGAAGAACTTCCAGAAACACATTATAGCACATTAACAGAGAAACAAGTTACAGTCTCCAATAAAGTAATAACGTTGGAACTAACCAAAGGTCTGCCACTACAAAGCCATATACTATTTGAAGAAACATTTTATACTGAAGACTTGATTAAATACAAAGTGTGGTGTATTGAAAGTGCTCTTGAACCCACCACCACTACAAGTGATAATGTTGTAACTAAAGATTGCCTTGTATCTATAAATGATTGCATAGATCTTCTATGGACACAAGCCGCAGGTCGCCAAGTTCTTGATCAAATAGAACAAAATGTACAAATATTTTTGAAAAAATATCCTTCTCTGCCTATAGCTATTGGAACTCTAAAAGAAGCAATCAGTGAGCTTTACACGCAGTGTCTTCAAACAACACTACAAAATCGGAGACTTCGTGACAAATCTAAAGCATCTAAGCATATCTTAGATAATATAAAGTTAGCAGTGGAAAGTTACATGCAACACCTTTTATTTGAAACATTATTTAAATCAATATGTACCAGTTGTGCATATGAAGATTCTCACTTGAACAAGAAAATAAGAAACATGTCTGACATCCAACTAAGAGATTTGGAGATAAAAAAAGAATTATACCATGCCGTACCTAAGGCAAAGCAGATACTGTCTAAAATCGATTCATATAACACTTCTTTAGAGAAAATACTTTGTTTAAAACAAGCTTTAAATGCAGTCAACAAGAAAGACAATAGCAATAATGTTGTACTTTTAACTGCTGATGACCTTTTACCTGTTTTTGTTTTTCTTCTTATTAAATCTGGTTTACCTACCTGGTATAGTCAGCTTACATATATGAAAGAATTTCGCTTCAGTGGTGTTGGTAGGGGAGATGGTAATGAAAGTTCATTTCTTATCACAACACTTGAAGCTGTAATAGAACATATACAATCAGGTGCTTTAGCGGGACCTCCTGATCCTGAATCTCACTATTATGAAAGTAACCTTACTGAAGAAAATTTACAAGATAACAAACACAGGAGAAGTAGCTTGACAGAGTCAATAGCAACATCCGAAACCAATTGTAAAGAAGAAACACTTGAATATGTGTTTGAACTAATTAAAGCTAATCACACAGAACAAGTGCAAGAAATATTAGAAAGAAATCAGAAACATTTAATAAGCATTCAACAAAATGAGAAAAGCATACTTAAGATAGCATTAGAAGAATCTTTGAATAACAATGATATGGATGATGAAGACAGCAACAGTGACACAGAAATATACCAACAACTTTGTCATCCATTATGCAATTGCAAAAAGTGTTGGTTCAAAATTTCAAAAAATCTTTTGAAGACTTCCCCCACAATTTCATCCAGAGACAGCCATGGCCTAACATCATTGCATGTTGCAAGCATCCATGGTAAGGCAGCAATAGTCGAAGTTTTACTAGAGATGGGTGCAGATGTTAATGCAACAGATCTTAATGAATGTATTCCCCTGCACTATGCTGCTTCAAGGGGTCATCAAAATGCACTTCTATTATTGTTACATTCTGGAGCAAATATTAATTACCCAAATGTGGACAAAAACACACCTCTGCACTTGGCTGTAAATAATGGACATTTGAATTGTGTGAAGGCATTAATTTATTTTGCAGAGCATGGACGAAAAAGAATAAGAATAAATTGTGTTAATGAAGTCGGAAACACACCTTTACATTTAGCATCCAAGTGGGGATATGAAGGGATAGCTCGGTTGTTGATAGAAAATGGTGCAGAACCATCACTACAGAACAAAACTAGTAAAAGTGCATTGGATTATGCTCATAACCTAAGAATTTTACAAGTTCTCAAATCTTCTACACCCGCATTATTTGAATACATCCACATAACAACTTCAGACATAAAGACATTAAATTGTAAATCTGAAAATTCGGAAAATTTTAAGTTGAGTAAAATTAATTTTAAAAACAGAGATATCAGTAATAATGCATCAAAAACTGTTGAGAATTTAAAAAGAATTGATCGGATATTACAAGCAATTACATATGGTGATATAAAGCTTGCTTGTTTTTATTTGAATATTGATTATGAAAGTAATACCGAGGACAGGAATGCTGCTAAAGGACCCCTCTGTCATCCGTTATGCGAATGTCAATTTTGTAAGAAGTCCCAATCTCAAATACCAGATTTTGATATAAATTTTTGTGATACAAATGGTTTTACAGCATTACATTACGCCGCGCGATTTGGCATGGATGAGTTATGCAAAATATTATTGAATAACAAAGCGGATGTGAACTGCATAAACAAGAAAGGGCAAACTCCTTTGCATATGGCTGCTATATATAATAAGACCAAGGTTATTACTTTGCTCCTCGACAATGGTGCAAATATAAATGCTATTGACTCAGCGGGCAGTACGGCAGTGCATAATGCTAGTGACATGGGCAACATAGGTGCCACTAAAGCAATCCTTAACTATAGCCCTGATTTGTCTTTATTGGACGGATCTGAAAAATCAGCTCTGGATGTAGCCAAAAAGAAAGTCCATTTAACCATAATAGATTTAATAGAAAAATATGTAAGTAGAGTGAATACAAATAAATAAAGCCTGTGTTATAATGCTTAACCAATAATTAACTATTAGGGTACTAAATATCTTTATTAATGTGTGTTGATTTATTTTGATTGTTATTAACATTATTTTAAATATCAATTTGCAATATACCATATTAATTCTAAGAATAAAGTATAAACTAAGCATAATATTGTTGTATATCATATGTTTTAAAAATAATTACTTTTAAATAATCATAATCAGAAAGCATTTGTTATTTTTGTGACTTTCGAAATATTTCTGTGATGGCCTGATATATGTATGTAAATAATGTTTATATAATCAATGCTCGAATTCAATTAATATAACAAACAATTTATTTGATAAATGTTGATAAAACTATTGTTGGAACCATTAAATTTTTAGACATGGAAAATATTTGTCATGTTTGGGTACAAGCCTACAACAGAGATCTTTTAATCCTAACATGAAGTCTGTATTTAAAAGAGTATATATAAAAAATTGATTACTATGAAACACGGATCTTTAGTCAGCACAAATACTTTCCTGTTTTTTATTTTGTTTGTGCCATAGACTTACCACATTATTTTAAGACTGATTTTATGTTATGATACTGGTCATTACTATATTTCTACAAATTACCTTGTATTTAACTTTTGTTTTGCATATTTATGCAGCTCTTGTTGCATCTTATGTTTGTAAATATTTTATATTTTAAAATGTATGTGATATGAAGCATGACAATTGTTTTTAAGATATATAAAAACTAACATAAAAACTAATATAGTTTGACTTTTTTATATTGTGAAATATGGCATTTGTTAGACATTATACAAATTTAACGTGACATAATTTTATATATAATATTTTTTATTTCAATAAAAGTTTTGTATTTCATTGCTCTGAATTTTATTTATAAAACCAGTATATTTCTATAAACTATGTTGTATATAAATTTGTAGAAATCATTACAGTCTATAAATGATTATTGATTATATCTAATCCTTTACTTAATGGTAATTTAGTTACAGCAAGTTTGATTCAGAAATCAAGTCTTACCAAGTTAATTATGTTGACTATTACAATGTGTTTTCTTTCATTCAGTGATAATGTAGGAACACAATATTTTAACATACTTTAAACACTTAATCAAAACACAAATTAATCATTAACTATTAGGCCTTCCAATTTTTACAAAATTCAACCAATTTATTAAGCCACATTATGTGATCTAAGTTAGTCGGGTAAATTTCAAAAACAGTAAAAAAGTCCTCGGCGTCGTCTAGTTAGTTCAGCTAATAGTGCACGAAATATAAAAATCAGCTCAGTAGTTTACCAAGTTTAACCCAGTATAAATAAACAAATCGTTCTTTATATTTCATGGTTGCATAAAAGTATAAATTGTTGTGCAATATCAACATGAACAAAAAAAACTGACAATTTTATACAAAGTTAACATGATTTCTCATATAAAAGTAATATCCCTTCAAAACATAACATCAATATTTTAATACTAAGATAAAATGCTAAATAAAACGAATAATTAATAACATATTGCTACTTGAAGAAAACATAAGGAAACTAACAAACATAGTATATTACTATCTGTACAAGCAAGGGCGGTTGTTGTGCACACGGTTTATATCTAGCCTACATTACATCTAGCCATTACAAATAATAACTTAACAAATTATAATTAGTAAATTATCACATTAATTGCCATTATCATTATCATTACATTCAAACAAATATTTATTAATAAACTGACCTTGGCATGCATTTAAATACTCCAAGTATTAGCATAAACATCAACAACAATAAATGTAAAATAATGCGCTGTAAATTATAATTTAAGCTTATGAGTATTTTTTGCTATTAGATACTTTTTTGATTAGTTATAAGGAACAGATTAAATATAATTTTCACGATTAATGGTAAGATTTTGCTATGGTTACGTCATTTAACCAAATCTTTGCACTTCTGGCATCAGCGCTGACTATTAATTATTGTGTAATTATTTAAATTTAAAACATCATTGGCATATATCCAATGAAAAATATTTTAACTTGAGGAATTTGTTATTTCATATCACAATGAATAAGTAAAACAAAATTTAAACACGTTTTTAAGTTAGACAACTTATGTTGACTGAATTCACAATAGTGTGAATAGATAATATAAATATATTTATCTAACATATAAAAAGCTATCGGTGCATACCATTGTCGCTACGTGTGATTAAACCTTCCAAAAAGATCACTTTACGATTATCACGACAATAATGAGAGACTATTGTGGTTTTAAATATTTTTTACAAGTCATCTGTCGTACACAATTTAATATCGTGATTTTTGTGCTTTATTTATCCTAAAAACAGGGTTGTTTACTAAGTATTCAGGGATTTCTTGTCGCTAGTTCCCAGATAAAGTAACTAGCTTGAAGGCTGCGAATAAAGTAGATTCCTTTAAGATTCAGAATATGGCTTATATGTACTCTGGTTTATTTTTATCCTTAGGTGTATATAAAAATGACAACTCTCCTTTTTTATTTGGGACAGAAAAAGCAAAAATCGAATCTCAGACTATTACATTGTACGCCACAGTGTGTGCAACAAATTAAAAAAAAATATCATAACACTGTATCTGCTACATTGTGCATTTCATTCACGAATATAAGCTATTAGCAAACTATAACGTCACTCTTACACTTAATTAATCCAACAAGGTAGACAGTTCCGCATGATATTGAAAAAAAAAAACTGAATATATAAGTAATAATAAAAAAACACAGACGAATTGATAACCTCCTTTTTAAGTCAGTTAAAAATAGATCGAATCGGTTTCTTGAAATCATGAGGTTTTCTATTGAATCGATTTGAATCCATAAATATGTTACACTGACGCCAAAACAAACAGGTCCGGTGTTTGTGAAGACAAGTTTTAAACTTTTTGTTTATTTTAAACCAAATGTTAGAGATCAATATAACAGCGGAGGGGGACTATCACCAAACAAATTTAAAAAAAAATCTATATCTGGGGCGTAACAATTATAAAAAATACGTACTAACAAATGTCATCTGACATAAAAGATGCTTATACAACGCCTAACATACTTACTAATTTTAAACAAATTAATTAAAAATATTGAATTCTTAAGAAGAGTTTAAAATTTACAAACCACAATAAACAAATTCAAAGGTTCGATAGGCAAAGATAAATGTTGTGCGTTTTTTCTATATCCACACACACCCCTAGTTAACACAGTGTATAAAACGACACTGCATTAGTGACAAATCTAACCTAAAATTTTATTTAGTCCAACATGTCTCCTCACTTATTTATAGTTTAAAATTTGAAAACGTCGCTTATTTAAAAACGTATAACGTATGTATAGTACATTCATACATAAATAAATTTAGCACTGATTACAAGCCTAGTAGAATTAATTAATTTTGGTCCCACGCTCTTACATGTGTTTTATTAAATAAATTATATGATACGATATCAATTTTAAAACTGAGAATGTGACAGTATGTGGCAGAAAAAGGCTAAAATAAGAAGGTACTAAGCCAGACCTCAGTCCGAGACAGTTAGCATTAGTGTTGTAAAGTACTCGTGATCGTCGACACCATAAAAGTTAAATAAACGTAATAATCCATAAAATTATTATGGTTATTAAAAAATAATGCTTGTCTTTAAGAAGCATCTGCAAGTGAGATCTGTAGTTTTGCTCATGGACTCTTTCTGTCTATTGTTGGAGCTCCGGATTGGATTTATACTGTATATGTCACCATCAGATTGTGGCCTTCAGTTTATAAACGCACTAGAGCCATATTGTAAACTGACAGCAAATTGTGAACTGAAACGAATCATTCACAATTTCACGTTTCATTTCTCGACTGTTCTAATCTGAAATTGAGAACCGACTTTTTGATTGAAGTTTATAATATTGCTAGTGAGATTATAAACTAGAGATGTTTACAAACTGACGGTGACACATATAGTAAATTGGTAGAACACTTTCACAAACTTACTACTCAATGAAGTTACAGTCTAGTTCTAACTTTACAAATTTTATGTGGTACACCAGTTTAGATTGACGAAAAACTTTAAAACGTCATATGGTTTATCTAAATTATGAAGGTCTACCTTCCAACCTATCGTATGAACGAAAAAAATGCACATCTATGCCAAAATAGGTTTTAAAGTCAAGTAATTTCTTGTCGTAATATGACAAAAATTATAAACGTTATCTTAAAATATTTACAATATATTATGTTGATTTACTATATTTTTACTTACGTAGCTTAAAAAATAAATTCTACTGATGATATAAAAGTTAATTCTTTATCTGTACACTTGCGTATTGACTATCTGTTATATATAACAATATACAATCTATGTATATCTTTGTAAGTATTCTTTAACTTATTCACGAATAAATTCTTTGTTTCGCTAATAACAACAATATATTAGTAATTATTTTTTAAAAACTGTATTTATTATCTACTGTGGTGGTAGAGTCCATACAGGAACCTCTTCTTTTTTCTTCTCTTTCTTCTTGTAATGTCTGTCCCTTAATCTAACATCATCCTGTCGTAATCTTAAATCTGACTGTTCGCTTCTCCAATCCACTACTACCTTCCTCGGAGAGCCATTTTTATACCTATAATATCTTTCGGGTTCTTTCTTTTCGTCTAAATATATTCTGCTTTTAAGGAATAGTCCGTTCTTGTCTGTATCACAAACCTCTTGTGGGAGATCTTCAATATAATCGTTGTTGTCAGTGAGTTCATGGACATCGTCTCTATTGAACGAGAAAGAGTGCGGGTAGTATGTCTGCAGGATGTCTTCCTGTCGGAACTGCTGCATCTGCATCCAAACGTGCGGCAACAGCAAAGGGAACCGCCGCAGCCAGTACGTCACGAATCCGTCTGGCAGCTTACCTAGGCTGTCCCGCACTTCGCTGTCCAATTCTCTGTAGTGATGTTTCTGTAATTGGTAAACGTGATTTTAGCAAAAAACATACTATCCTATTGATATAAAAAGTCAAAAGTCAAAACTAAATGTAACAGACGAACAAAGAAGTTATTTCATCGAAATTAAGTGATCTAGTTGATGAACTTTGAATTGTATTACTGTTATTGGTGTGTCATTAGGTGACTATTGTGTAGTTAGTGTTTCGATGTGCGTTAGATAACGTTTACTGTATTTTAGAGAAAATCAAAGAGTCTTGGCCTTAAGCACGACTCGATATAGAACTTGTTAGTCATTTATTTAGAGAGAGAGGGAGAGACAGAGTACAGGTACAGGGTGAATATAAGCGAGTAAAAGAACGCGTTTATTTGAAGTATCTGTGTCGTGAGTTTAAGAGGTCATGATGATCGCCTACCTTCGTAAAATGTCGCGCGAAGAAGAAATGTATACGTACTTTATTGCGTATTGCCCGCAGAAGGTGGGCGACGCGCTCGCCGCGGTACGTGCGTCGCGCACGCAGATCGCCAGCAACCGGTGCGCTCACGTGCGCGCGCCAGTCCCCGCGCACGACGCGCCGCGCCCCGCGCTCTAGGGGATGTTCGGCACCGTCGCACGAGCAGCTCTCCACTTGGTCGCTTACGTCCTGTAATAATGTATTGTATTTATATGAGGATGTTGTTACCGATGTAAAAGTGTAAGATACCCATTCGATATAAATATCTTTAGAATCTATAAATGTCTTTGCATGTAAGTGAAGTATCGTGGACATTCGCAACAACCAGACAAGTGACAGCAGTTTTGCCAGCCCTGTTGGATAGAGAATAGATAAGAAAAAGGAGAGGCAGAAGGAATGAGAAGTAGAAGGATGTCGTGTAGCAGTAAGATATCGTTAAAAGAAGGTATTGATTTTCTATTGCATTTTAGAGAAGTTACGTCCATTTCCATTAAGGTTGCGTAGAATACAATAACTTTTGATACCTGCAAAAAGTTCAGTATGGACTGCTTGCCCCAGAACATGGGGTACTTGAGGACAGTCGCGCACGGCGGCCGCAACTGCGGCTTGCTTGAGATCATAGCACGGATCAGAATCTTGGTCACAACCAACTCCTCTTCCGGCAATGTTTTACTGAAAGTAAAAAAAATGTGTATTAGCCCACTTCCCTTTTGGGCCAGAAGAAGTGTAATATTTGTTACATGTATGTATGAATATATGTCCGTTCCATTATAACCTAAACGCCTTAACGTATTTTGAAGAGTGATGTGTCATTCAAATCGTATTCTTTCCGTAGGGTACAGTCATACGGATTTTTTAATTAACTATTGCTTGTTCACTGATGTCTATTTAGAACGGTGCGACTTCATATTTTCTATTACCACTGTATCATTTCTTGCTTTTGAGTGATGATACAAAGATGTTCTCTATACTAATTCCTACTTGAGCCAAACAAAGGCGTATTAAAGTCGTCATATCAGATTTACTGATTAATTTTTTAGTAGGCAGTTAAAGCTTTTAATAATGTATAATTGTTCAATGTCTAAGAAAAATGTAATACAGAGTACACTGTTTCCTAATAAATTTGGCAAATATAACATAACAACAAAGTATATAAGAAATTTTAATGATAAAAGCAAACGAGCAAGCGGACACCTGATGTTAAGTGATTGCTACATCCGGAACAAGCAAACGAATCGCAGTTGCGTAGCCTACCGGCCCATTCGTGCAACCGATGTTGTTGTTGCGAGCTTTACCACTGTTAAATGATAAAATATGAATGTAATGGTAATAATATATATAGAATTTAAGCTTGTTTCTTACTCTAGCTGCTCGAGGTTGTAGTCCCCGGTGAGGATGTTGGCCTGCCGCCGCAGCACGTCGCCGAAGGGGTGCTGCCCGTGCGACAGTACGTAGTAAAACACGCAGCCTAGCGAGAATATGTCTACTGATGTTGTCTACAAATATACAAGCACGATTAGAGCTATTTTACAAACAATAAAAAATGAGAACAGCGACAGAAAAATCAGAAAAGTGTTTACATTTTATTTGTCACATTATAAAAAAAAACGTTAACATGCATTGCAAAACGAACTTTACTTTCAATACAGAAAGTATTTATTTTAAATTAAAAATAAAAACTATAAAGAAATGCAAAGCGTTAACCTTTTTCGTTGACATTTTTTGTTAATTTAAATTGTTTTTTTTTTTAATTCTAAGTCTTAAAACGAAATTATAAAAAATATGAAATAATATAATAACGATGGTGAGAAGACTGGAACAAAGTTACGAGAAATGTTTTCTTATCAATAATTGTGCAATTATTCAAATTAATGGACATTTTGAAGTCGGTAAAAATTATGTTTAATTATTAAGTTACATTAAGATAGATAGATATTAGAGGCTAATAAAGTGTATGCTTGTGAAGCATGCATACCATAAGTGTGAACAGTAACTTACAGTTCTTTCTCCATTTATCATCTCCGGTGCTATCCAGCCGTCCGTGCCGGTGACTCCGGAGCGACGCGAAAAACTCACTCGTCCAATGTTCAGCTTCTTGGAGAGTCCAAAGTCTGAGATCATGGCGCGAACCTCACCCGAGCCGGTGGGCATTGATAAAAGCACGTTGTGCGGCTTAATGTCTCTGTGTACTGAAAAAAAACTAACAATTATTCTAAACGAAAATTGTCGACTGTTGTTTAGATTACCACGTAAACTAGTCAGCATTCTAATCAGCATCATTTGCATTTAGACACCGGTGGAGCACACCTATTCGCACAACAGATGTTGTTGTCGCAGGCTCTATCTCAGCAGTCAAAAGATGTTAATAGTTGATTTTTTTTGTCACAAAGTGACGTCATAGGTATGTGGTAGGTAGTCAGTTATAAAAAGATTAGAGAAAGAAACATACCTATATCCATAGAATGTAGATGCGAGAGCCCCATTGTTGCCTGCCGCAACACTTCCACAGCATCTATCTTGCATTCGAAGTTTAATTTCTTCTCCACATAGTCCTGTAAAGTGGCAGAGCATAGCTCTAATGCTATGTACCTAAAAAAATTAATATATCAAACGTCTTATAAATATGTTAAAATATTTAATATATTTTGGATACTGAAAAAAGGTCAAGACAAGTAAGCTGCTATTGGTATTTCATAAACTATAAGAACTATACAAACAAATAAAATATATTACAAGTAATAAAATAAAATGTCTATAATCTGATTAAACATTGATTATTACCTGAACTGCTTATCGCGCTCGGTACAATAATAACGGACAACATGCGCGTGCGCATCTGACTCCCGTAACAGCGCCACCTCGCGGTCGGCGAACGTGAAGCACTCCGGCAGCAAGCGCTTCACCGCCACAGCGCGCTTGTCAAACATACCCCTGTAATATGATATATATTAAAACATAATAGTTATGACTTAATCGTTATTAGCGGTTTAGTATAGTAATATGAATGCTATGCGCTTGACAGCATATTATAGAGACTAAGTAGATTCAAAGGGTTCATCAGATGTGTGAGTAAGCGTCGGAGGTAAATAGAGGAATAAGACGAAGAAATTTTTATCTAGATGATTGGTCGGGTGTGGCGTAAAAGTATAAAAATGGTATTGTGTGAGCGAGAAAGAGTGTGTTAGACCCGGTCTGCATTAGAAAAAGCTCTAGGGATATGAAGAGCTGGATATCAAGCAGAACCCAAAGAAATTAATTGAATATACATAGTATACTGTAGATTATTTGTACAGAACAAGAATGAACTTCCATTGCACATTCCATTGACCTCTAATACGAGAGGTCTTTTCATTCCTGGACGAATCTTTCCTTGAAAAATCGAAGACGATAGTGCACAAAGAATTTTTGTGCACACTACTAATTTTAACTAATCTATGGGGTAAACAACATGCATATTTAAACAGTCATTTTATTTTCAGTTAAATTCTAATTAGTTTTTAGCACTATCACCGAATTAAAACTTAGCATAATAGAAAAAAATGTTCCTGTGTGTTTATCGTTACAGTACGATGGTTTAACACCCGCATTGTACCTCATTAGATTGAGAGCAGTAACGGTAACGTGGCACATTTTTGATTTCAAACTAAAAAATCAATCTATTCTAACGGAAGTTATTCAGTTTCCTTTATTGCTTGAAAACTAACACAAAAAATATCTATTGTCAATATTTGTTACAATTTTACGCGATAGTCGAATCAACTTTCCGACTGAGATTCGACTTCGTGTACCAAAATATTTGTAAAAATAAATAAGTTTTTATTAAATAAATATGCACTCACGCCCGTAACACAGAGGGTTAGGCAGGGAGTACATATTTCCTGGGGCACATCTCTCTCGCTTCTTCTAGATCCATACATACACGCACTTGTCGGCTATGAGTACTCGTGATATCAGCCCTTCTTTAATTTGATCTATATAAGTTCTTCTACGACATCCACTGCCACTCATTTTTGCAACAGATTTGTATTGTCACTCTTTTAATTCGTCCTTTCTTTTCGATTTCGAATTTATCAATTTTATAAGTTTACAAATACATATATACTGATTATTACGATTTCAATTCTTTGCTTCATTTCATGTTTGTGTGATTTTTATAGTCATGAAATGTACTGTTCATAGCATTTTGATTACATAATAACTGTCTGTTGGTAGCCGGCGAAAATTTATTAATGCACAATGCACGATAATAATTTACGAAAATAATCTAATGATAAAAGACTTATTAAAATGTGCCTCCTAGTTACAAATTTCATTCAAATCATTACAAATAAGTTATCACTATTATATTAATTAATTTATAATAACAATTGTACACGTCTGTATTAGAGTAATGTTATTCATAATAAATGTATACCATTAACCGATATCTATAACATTTGGCACTATTTTTGGTATTCTTATATGTAAATTACATTTTAAATAAAATAAATATACGCTCACGCCCGTAACCCAGAGAAGTAGGCATAGATTATGGATTTCCAATTGGAGCGATCCGATCGGTTAAGGGTACTCCTTATTTCGTCGTTCTTTAGTATGTTACTAATCTGATCGATATAAGTTCTCCTTGGACGTCCCCTGCCAACGCTGCCAATCACTTTTACAACATAAATTTGTTTCGTTACTCTCCCTTCATAGCAAGTATATACCTTTCTCAATTCTATTCACAACATCCACTTTTAAGCCACACTTTTCCTTGTATTATTTTTAATCCTATTGTTTAACGTCACGCCTAACATACTTCTAAGGATCGCATCTCAACGGCATTAACTGTACTAACATGCTTGTCCTGCCAAACCCAGCTCTCACTTGCATACATTAAAGTGGGGACTAGTACAGCATTGTGTATTGCCAGACGAGCCTTTATAGACACATGCTGACTCCTCATTACTGTACATATAGCGCCATTCATTTTATTTCCCGCATTCACTCGTCGTTCGAAATCTTTAACGTGTCTACTAAACATACATCCTATATACACAAACTCTTTCACATGTTCCACGTCTTTGCTGTTAACATTTATACATGTTACATTCTTAATCCACAATCTTCGTCTTTCAAAGCTTTCAAACAACCATCCATAAAGAGATTAAACATCAACGGGGATGCTACACAGCCCTGTCATACACCTTTATTGATGCTAAACCAGGCTGAGTAGGCCCCGTTAATTCTAACACAAGCAGTGGACTCTTCATAAAGAGATTTTAACGCTTGTATTAAATCACTGTTCAATCCAAACGCAACCAAAGTTGACCATAGATAATCTCTTTGAACTTTATCGATGCCTTTTCTACATCTACGAAAGCGCAGAAAACTTTTTGGATTACAGACAAAAACTTTTCTGTAATTATACGTAAAGAAAAGATCTGATCCATGCAGCCCATTCCTTTCCTAAAACCTGCTTGCACATTCCACATTCTTTCTTCTGACTCTTTCAATCAGTACTTTAGCATAAAGTTTTCCCACAATGCTGAGAAGGCTGATTCCTCGGTAATTTTTAAAATCATCCTGTGAACTTTTTCCCTTATATAGAGGGACGACAGCTTTACACCAATATTCTGGCACTAGGCTATGTTTCCAACAAATATTGAAAAAGACCGACAGCAGGCTTGCAACTAAACCTCCCCCAGCTCTTAGCATTTCAAGGGAAATCCTGTCAAACCCGGGTGCTTTACTCAATTTCATTATTTTCATCGCAATCAAAATTTCATTCAATATATATTCAATTAATAAGAATATTCATTTTTGAACATCATGAAGGAGTCTTAAGTTCATTTACTATTCAGAATACTCATTCACTAATCGATATTAAGTAATGAAATACATCCTTGACAGTTCGATTTTTTAAAGGACAGCTTATTTTCTACATGGTCTGTTATTATGTACACATTACACACAAGTAGAACAGTTTAATGATTGCCTACATTCATTTGAAACAGAATTTATCGTGCATTCATAATTCAAGGTCATCCGTCGCAGCAGTATCTATAAAATAAATAAAAATTAATTAATTTTTGTATGTTTGTTTGTCTTCTATGCGTTCCTAAACCATTGATCAGATTGTGATGTAACTTTGTCAGGGTGACTAATGCTCGCTAAGGTTTGTAGCCCAAAATTTAAAAATAATGTTTTTGCAAAATTAGTTTATTCAAAAAGACCTCAATAAAAAAATGTTATTATTATAAAAAGTTTTCGTTTTTAATGAAACTTTTTGCACAGTGATTCGATGTTATTTTAACATATTTGAAAAGACTTCAATAAACAGAATATGCGATCAAACACTATTTTACGTCGCATTGCAACGCATGCCGGCGACCTAGTGTTTTATAAAACACACGCGACTATTATGACATTGAAACTGTGTGTATGTACCGTGAAATTTATTGTGTAAACGTCTACCTACGTAAGAAGTCAATGGTCTACGAACACACTGATGTAAAAGCCAAACAAAAATTTGCCACCTCGATTCCTTTGAGTCGAGTTTAAAATTATTGAGTAGAAATTTATACAAAAAAAACATTTTTGTTTTCACGTCACAATTATTTCACGATGATAATTTTAGTCCGAATCCATTGAAGAAAAACAAAGTGTATTTATGATTTACTATTCTATTGGTCAAAATTTACATTAGGATAAGGGGAAATATAATATAAATAGAATATACAAATGGAAACGTTTTAGGCAACATGTTTATTTTTTTAACAATAGAAGATGGGCATCTACATGTGTTACCAAAAATGTTTTTAGCATACACCTTAACAAGGTTACTAACATTTCATGGTCAAGACAAATATCGTGCTCACTTAATTTTGTTGTTACAGTTCACCGAGTTCAAGGTTACGTAATCTCTAAGTCATAGAAATATACTCTTACGTCCCTCAATAAAACGTGGTGGTTAGAGAGCAATCGCCTTTACAGAGCCGTGAGTCCGTGAGATGTAACAGGAATGAACTCTCATATGATAATATACTATAGTGAACTAATAAGATGCCGCGGTCTTTTGATACAACACCACATATACGGAAATAAACTCGAAAATTTTTGGATTTTACGCTCTTCTATCACTCTAATTGAGTATACGCAAAGGCTTCTACGTAAATTTGTACAAATCAATATAATTTATGTAAATTACATACAAACTCATGGCAAAAAAATATCTAATTATAACATTTAATAATATCGTAAAGATTATCACTACACAGTACATTGTACCTCGTGCTTAATATACGCCATCTGTCTCTTTTTCCACGGTGTACATTCAAAAGATTTTAATACCGTCTTTTTCGCATGTTCATAAGACAGTATTAGAAACTAGGCGTGATGTTTATAATTTTCAATTAAATTAAAGATGACAACATTGATAACTTAAATACAGAAGACCGATGACTGATTTTCTTCACATTATATTATAAGAGATAATGCAATATACAACGAGGAATTGCGGCCTATCAAGTTTCCTATAGATAAAACCAAAATGCCACGTAACGGATAATCGACAGGGTCACTAAAAGCGATTATTTCACATTAACAAAGAGACTCTAAATTTTAAAAAAGCTATAAACCAACCTGTAAACAAATGTGCCTTCGCAACCCTTGCCTAGCACCTGATCTGTGTGGAAAGTTATCTTGCCGATGCGGACCTCACCGTCGCCAAGGTCCAAGAGCTGCCCCGTCACCTCGCCCTGCGAGGACGCGGTCGACACGGTCGAACCACGGGAGCCGCCTTGCGACAGTTGCTGGAATTCTCTGGCCTAGAAACATGATATTAATTATTAAACACTAACTGCGATAGCTTGAGGTGCGTGACAACTTTCATTAAAAAATCGTCCATTTTTTCTTCCTTTAACACAGGAAAAGGCAATCCAGTATGTAGAAAGGTCCCAAACTTACAGACCAAGATTTTTGGGAAAAATAGATACTAGATTTCTAATAAGCGTTGGATTTCCGAAGAGGGTTGGCAGCAGGCAAGCTGCTGGCCGTAAAAACTAGCCAAAACCTATACAGTATAGACTATGGGTCATACTATGCCGACCCTCCATAGGGCAGGGAGATGATGACTATTCGATTTTTCCTACATGAGAGAAGTTTTGCATAGCAAAACATTGCATTTTTTTTTCAGTTTACATGATGTTTTATGGGTAGTTCTCTTAACTTCCTGTGAACCGGTTGCTCGTGTCCCACATCATTAAATAAAAAAAAACTACACTCTATATCTATACTCATTTAAGGAGCTATTGCTTAGTAATAATCAATATAGTAAAGAGGAAATTAGGTCATGCAGAAAACACGATTGAGAATAGCTAATAAGAATATGTCTAAATATTATAAAAATGTTACAAACGATATGCGATAACAGATACAGATAATAGCTACACGTACACACGTAATACACTGTCATTCTCTTGCACTAAACATGATGATACAAAAACTGGACTCGTACACTCTGTACACATTTCATTATTAGTACTTTAGTCTAGTCGCTTGGTTAAATTTGTATACTGCACGATCGTAATCAAAAATATAATCTATTGTTACTTCTCGCGTTTATAACGTAGCTTTCTAATAATGAAAAAATAATCCGAGCAGGCGGAGACATGTCTTCTTGTCTTCACAGCGTTTAAATGTCCCCAAAGCTCTTCCCTAAATGGAGATTAAGTCCGTCCAAAAACGGGGGTCATGCCCCTCACAAAACCAGAATCGTGGATCCCATAGTCCCTCAGTCTTATTGGATTCTTACTATCCAACAAATCCTACAACGTTTGAGTAATTACAGGAAGGGAGTGCGCCAGGACTATACAAAGCTTCATGATCACTCTTACTGATTTTTGTACGCATAGTAATTGAAGACGATGGGATAGATCGTTAAATTTATATCAGTAATAACAGTAGCGAAATAAATCATTTTCGAATATCACAATCTAAGCCAAATGTAATGAAATAACGAGGAATATACTTCGCCTGCGCTGAGAAGAAACAAGCGGAGGCAATTGGCGTGTAATTGTTACACAAAAATGACGAGAATTCCAAACAAATCGTAGCGCGAATTGTACCTTATTAACAACACAAATCTTAATCAAACAATAAAAGTGCCTTACCGTGCCTTTGTGTGTAATTAATTCACAATAAATTGGGATTATTTTACACGGAACATACACACTCAGAAACGCGAAAAACAATTGTCATTTCTACAAGTATTTTGTGCTTAATTTTTTACGTGGGCGTGAACTTCATTCACATAGACACTAATGAGATAATTTTATGATAGTGAGTCACCATTTAATGTTTGTAGAAAGCAATATATAAAATAAAAATGCGCTTACGTCCGTAACCCAGGCAGGGATAGGCAGAGATCATGGATTTCCATTTGGCGCGATCCCGGCACACCTCTCTCGCTTCTTCTACATTCATACATCTACGCATACATGTTCGTCGCCCTTTCTAGTAAGCCACTAATCTGATCGATATAACTTCTCCTAGGGCGTCCCCTACCAACACTGCCACTCACTTTTGGAACTTAAATTTTGTTTCGTTATTCTCTCTTCATACATCCTTTCAACATGCCCGAACCACCGAAGTATACCTTTCTTAATTCTAGTCACAACATCCACTTTTAAGCCTGTTGTTCAATTTCACGCCTAAAATATCTCTTAAGGATAAAGCAATTTATATAAGCGTTCGGTAACGTAGAGCTCAAAGTGGTCTATTTAATTATATTGAGTCGCAGCTCAATATAATTAAATAGACCACTTGATAGAAGGAAGATATACTACCATAAGGCTGTTATTTATTTGGAATTGGAGGTAGGGATGTTATGTGGAATATAGGCGTATATAAATCCTATTTTTGATTAAAAATACAAAACACTATACGTCGAATCTTATCAGAACTGCTACATCAATATAATATAGCTAGCTTCTATATACGGCCACATACACCCATTTCTAATCTTAGCTCATTTTTATTATTTAATAGACAATACGTATGAATAACCTTACAAATCTTTTTAAAAGACTCTGATACATGGCTTGTGGTTGTTTTAGGAAAATCAGAAAAGTGATATTTTCTGCAGTTAATGTAGAAAATACATGGAAGTAGTCAGAGCTCGACACAATATAAAATTGTCTAGAAACTCATTTGAACAAAACATATAGCCATCACATCGATGACAGTCCGATCGATACTACTTCAATATTATTTGCCCTTGGACAGACAATTTAATGATACAGTAGTAAGTACGATACAGTACAACTATTAAAAATGTACATTCTATATAAAAAAACTTCACGATATAAAAAGTAGAAAAAAAGAAATCTCTCGTCTTTATTAACCCAAAAGAGAGAAAAAAAATCGTGTCTATGCGGTATTTGAATAAAAAATTGACATACGTGTCAACCTAAATACGACTGCACAGATCGATTATAACACGTCTAACTAGATATGCAATATTTTCTCGAAATTTCGACATGATGAGGAAACTGTTACACTACAATGTTAACCGCCAAACGGATTTTTCATTCCCGTCAACTACTACAACTAATAGTTAATAACACATGTGGTTTAAATTATGTATATCAATACAGAACCGTCAATTTATTAGCTCAACGGAGCGGACATCCCAATATCGGCAGATAAAATTACGCTTTACGCCCTTAAATATAAACTGCTTTTATCTAATCACAATAGCCATGTGGTTGGAGAGTCTGTCTGCACTAGAACCTATTACGTCACAAATCTGTACGCGTGTATCGCTAAACGTCAGGCAAATATAAAAAAAATAATAACTATTTATTTTACGTGTTAAAAGTCTGAATAAAGATACCAAACAAGAGTGACATTTCAACACCTTCGCCGTGAGTTCACACTGCTGGAAACATTTATATAAAACATATTGTCATCTCTGTTTTTTTTTTTAAAGCAAAAGGTAAGCGATGTTAAGACATATGCGTCCTTATGTGAATGTTTTCGGCAATGCAAGCCCACGGTTAGATTGACGGGCTATAAAGTGTAAACCAATTACTTACACACAAAAATATGACATCTCAAATTTTTTGATGTTACAAACAATATCATTTATTTTTATTTCAATATTAAAATAGAGTACAAACTGATAAATTTGAAAAGTGTTAAAAACGTGACTCACCTGATATCGAAGATACCAAAACATTGTGACGACCAATCCCATGAG
>JWHW01025352.1:237588-249668 GCA_000931545.1 Papilio glaucus | reverse complement strand
CGGAAAAGGAAAACGTCGCCTTTGGAAAGGTGAGGAGCGTTAAATGTAATGTTATTAAATATATTTTTTTAATTTGAATGTGCCATTATCAATTTTCATAGATTCAACTGGCACTCGGACTCGCAAGGATGGAGCCATTATTAAAAGGCGAAAATCCTATTATCTGTTTGTTATCAAAAAACTGTTTGTGCCAGCTACTAAAACTTACTAAAGAGTGTTGAATGTTATATTTATATAGAACAAAACGAGCGAAGCGGCGTCGGAGGGCAACATTCCGCCGCCGTATCCATCGCAATCGGAGTCATACGAGAAGACCTTCTGGCCGTATTTATTCAAAATTATTCAGGTATACATTTAAATTATTTTTGAAGTTAAACTTCTTACTGCTCGGTAGGGAAAAAAATCGTAGCGCGTTACATAAGTTCTTGTATTCATTTTGATTTATATTGTTTAGGTACATTTGTTTATTTGGATTGAGTGGGTTAGTGGAAGAGTGAGGTGAGGGATGGAGGGGGGGGAGTTGACGAGTTAGGGAGGGTTAAATTTTGTCTATACTGATATAATTTCCAAAGTGTTAAATATCTTTACGTACAACGTACATACAACATAGACTTGACATCAATTTTACGGCGACCGAAGAAAGTATGGATGGCTGATAGAGGGACTGTGCCGACTCCAGATAGGTGGGAAAAGGGCAGGATGATGATGAAAGGTATATGTGGAATTTCTAAAGGTTGATGATCATATACCCACTGGTTAGTTATACACTTTTGTGGATATGATGTTTCATACATTTTGACGTGGACAGTCGCACCAAAGTAAACAGCGGCACACGAGCGAGATGGGTGTGATGTGCCAGCTCGAGCCCTCGCCGCACGACCGCAACAAGTCCAAGAAGAAGAAAAAAGGGAACGTTGGTTATATAACTTGCTATGTTTACTGTACTCGTGTTGTTGAATTGTATATTTGTTTGGAAATAAAACGTAGCTTTTATCTATTTTAGATGTATAGTGTAAAAAAAGTATCCACCTTTAACCACAATTTAAAACTATTTCTAAATCTAATTTATTAACAATAATTGTGTCAATAAATTGTTTAAAATGAGGTTCTTAGTGTTACATTTAAAATGTTGTGTTATGTAATAGTTTTAGACTTATTTAAATTTAATAATAGTTATATGTGGCCGTAAATAATTATCTATACAATTTGTAATATTTTCCATATATTGTATTAAAGACAGTATTCCTTAATTTAAGAAAAAAATAACATAAATGGTGATAATATCGGTAAAAAGAGTTCACATCCAGCCAGCGAGGTATCTATACTATGTGAACATTTCAAATTTAAACTATTATGTACACTGTACAACAACGCCGCTGTGACCTCATCGGACTCAGGTGTCATGTTATTGTGGGCGAGTTGTATGGAGCACGGCGAGTATTAAGTATGATAAGTTGTGTTGCAGCCACAGAGTTCGCTGGTGGAATGCGAGTGCCGCACGCTGCCGGCGGAGGTGACGTGGGTGAACACGGTGGTGGCACGCCTCATGTTCGACGTGATGCGCGACCCCGCCACCATCGCCCGCCTCCAGAACAGGATACAGCGGAAGCTCAACACGCTCAAAGTAAACCACATGTTATAATGTTTTAGGAAATGTAGTTGAGTAATACGACGAGTTCCAGAATTGATTGATTTATTTGGCTTAATTTACAAAAATAGTGACACAAAAAGTATGTAAATTAGGGGTAAAGAGCAACATTGTCTCTTATGATCATAACAGTGTCCCTATTCTGCAGTGTGTGAGCGAAACATCGCCCCCACTCCGCATCCTGAGACGGCGAGTCTCTCTTTCTCATATGATGCTGTGAGGTGATGTTGATCATACGTCTATCACACCGGTCACAACTAATTTAGTTGTAATAGATTTAGGTGGTAACAAGGAATGGTTGACATATGATTTCCAAATAACAGTAGTTCCTCTGTCACCTCCCGTCCTGCACAGTTCTACAGCGAGCGACGAAACTAAAATGAAATAATCCAAAAAAAATATGTGCTGTAGTTTCTTTACATTATTTCACGTCGAATCACCCGAGTTAATCACTTCGAGTCGCCCGCCCAAACTATACGTATTGTCACAAGCTGTAATCGTGACGTCATCGTTCAGTCTCAGCACGAGTAGTAATGGAATTAATAAGAACAATTTTGGTTGCAGCTGCCGTCGTTCATGAGCCCTTTGGTGGTGACGGAGTTGTCGCTGTCGGGTGCGTGCCCGCTGGTGCGCGGCGTGTCGGCGCCCGCGTGGGACGAGCGCGGCGTGTGGCTGGACGCGGACGTGCGCTACGACGGCGGCGCGCACATCGCCATACTGACGCAGATCAACCTCATGAAGCTTAAGGAGAAGAGTGAGATCTCTTGCTATGTGCTATACTAGCTCTATCCTACCGTTTCACCCGTTGTGCCGCTTAATTCACCTATTTGTTACGTTCATACCTCTACTTTAGACTTTTAAAAAATGAATTTTCAAAAATCCTGAAAAAGGTCTTTAATTAATTGTACTTCAAAGTGTTGATGTAAAGTTAAGAATTTCTGCTGAAGTGAAAGTATTCTTCCATACAAATATTCATCGCCTACTTTAGACCTTTAGGGAATGAATTAAAAAAAATCCCGGTAGTTTGGGCTGTATGTTGATTATATCAGTCAACTTCTTTATTGAATATAGCGCTGTCATTTACGGTTTTTTGAATCTCCTCTAGATACAGAGATTAAAAAATTCCAAATCTCACACCGGTCCGTTGTATAGCAATCGAGTCACTGTCAGGTATTATCTGTGCCACCATTACAATTACGAAATTGTTACAGTTAAGGATATGTGACAGTCTATAATGGCCACGAGACAGAACTTGATTGATATGTACAGAAACATAAATATGTTACAATTTGTTACAGTTTGCAACATAAATAAATATTTGTAAATGTATTTTCGTTTACTGCACAGATGTTACTCTAGAAGAACAATTAATGGCAACAAATGAAAAAGTTGAAGAAACGGATGTTAACCGCCCCTCGTCGACCGGTGGCGAAAAACAATTAAGGGTGAGTCTTTCTTCTTTTCAGCCTATAGTCGTCCACTGCTAGGTGTGTACCTACTCCCCCGTGGATAGCCACAAAGATCGGAACCCTACCGCCTTCATTCAAGGGACTTCCGCAACCTTGACCAAATCGTTGGTCTATTGTGGGAGGCCTACCTAAGCTGCGTCAAGTTGTATGTTTCGATTATAATTTTTCAAATGTCTTTGAGCTACACTAAAACAAGTTACACAGATAAAATATTTAAAAATTATTGTAACATGTCAGTGCCACGCAAGTGTTCAATGTGGAACACTTGCGTGGCACTGACATAAAACATGCCCTTTCTTTTTAATAAGTAATAATGTAAGGAAAATATAATATAAAAGTTACGCCACGTCATCCAAGAAGGCTTTACAATATTGTATACAGAAGATGTTGGTAACAATTTTTGTTATCAATCCGCATTATTTGCAGAAACGCAAGCCGGCGATATACGACTCTGACATCGAGGACTCTGCGGAGTCGAGCAGCGACGACGAGAGCCCGCTGGTGCAGGCCGTCGACAGCGGGGAGAACGTCGTCGTCTCTGAAAACGCGTAAGTCTTGAGTCATGTCTTGTGTGTGTCCAAATGTATGTCATTAGCGGAAGTATACACTAGCGTCTGTCATCAGGCTCTAAAGTAAGACAGGTATTCATTTAAACTCAACACTTTACGACATTTTTTTGTGTAGAAAAAGGCGGAAAATGTGCAAGTGCTTCACCTGATATCAAGTGACCGCAACCCATAGCTATCTGCAATAGCTAATGAGTTGCAGATGTGTTGCTTACCTTTAATGGACAGAAAAGGGGATAAACAGAAGAAAGAATATTTCCCTTTTCTATTCATCCCCTCCGCCCTCTACAAAAAGAGGGAAGGAGAACACAATTACACCTCCGGCACCTCACTTATTAAATGCAACACATAACACTTCTTCTACAGCACGCCTGTCTATTGTGGGATATTTCATCGGTCGATTTCGCATTCGTGCAATGTTGTTGTTGCCACTGCTAAAATTAGTGCTCTGCCACTGTTAAAATTAGTCCCATAGTAAAATCATTATCGCTTTGCAGCTGCAATAGAGAATACGATGTAAAACATTTAGAAAGTTTTCTGTTGAGAAGATCTACCACCAATAAGTAACGTAATGAGACATGGAGAAGCAAAACCATGCTATTGCACATGTATGCATGTATATTTAAAAAAAAACTTTCAACAAAATACCGATATGAAAAAGTCTACGATGCTGGTTTTATTTTTCAATGCTACAAATTCTTAACTACTTGTATTGATTTTCAGATCAACGATCAGCGAAGGAGGATCGTCGAAGAAGAAATTCCTAAGGATGGTCGACAGGATTGCAACGAATAAATACTTCCAACAGGTGCCGTATATCAATAATATAACGGTATTCAAGGACAAAATGTTTGCATTATAACACCTAGTTCACGGAGTCATCATCTCGGTCGGCACAATATGACCATAGTCTATACTGTATAGGTTTTGGCTGCAGTTTCTACAGCCGAACGCCAACACTACTCGGGAATAATTTGGTTGTACTTAATTCATTTATTCTGATAAATGTTGCGAGTACCGTTATTGGTCGGGTTCACCCTTCTCGTCAGGTTCATCGTTATGTCGTATCTTTATCTTCTTATCTATATATATAATTCTTATCTATATATGATAGCGTGTAGTATCTACGAATGCTTATTTATTCGTCAGTGTAAATCGAATAAATTTATACGTGTCTATTCCAATTGTTTGAGAATTAAACGTATCCGGCCTGGATAGTTAGTATATGTAGATATTATACACGTATGATAGTATTTCCTTGGAGGATCTTTATCGTGGATATGGTGTGCAGGTGACGGACTATAAGTACGTGAAGCGCGCGATGGAGGGTCTGTCCAACACGGACATCAAGCTGCAGCTGGAGGTGCACGGGCTGGAGGGCCGGCTCGCCATCAACCTGCCCTCGCCGCCGCACGACAGGATATGGATCGGGTGAGTGCTGGACGGAATAGATGGTAAAAGAGACGAGGAAGGAATTATGCTACGGACACATCGATCATTGGTTAACACGCAAAAGCATAGAAACTCTCATTCGTTTCAGGATTCTGTGGGGTTATGGTACCTCACTGAACAAATCGGTCTCCTAGTATAACGGCCGTTGCCGCTGCGGATTTTTTTTAGCAACGCGATTACTCTGTTAATACCAAAATATTTTTTCCCACATTACCTTGGATCTCATTCAATTTCACTTCACTCTATCTCACGATTTCCACAAAATTACAACATTTGCGATGATAGTATAAAAAGTGTAATGGCCGCCATGACGGTTGTTTGTTTACAAAAATTCTATCATGATGTTAAACAAACTATAGATCACTATACTTATATTAAAGAATAGCCCTAATATGCCATATCGGTTTGATGAGAAAAAAGGGACGTGATCTAGAACCGGAGCAACCCATTTGTATTATGTGCGCAGTTTCCGCACGAACCCGCAGCTGGTGCTGCGCGCGCGGCCAGCGGTCGGCGCCCGCGCGCTCCGCTTCGCGCACATCTCCAACTGGATCGAGCAGAAACTCACCAGGGAGTTCGAGAAGGTGCTCGTGCTGCCCAACATGGAGGACATACTGATCGATCTCATGACGCCCACGCCCGTCAGCTTTGAGTGAACTGACTCGATAACTTGACAGTAAGTTAGTATAAAATATTGTATGACGTAGTGGAAGAGATATTTTTGACTTATTAATTCATTAATCGTCGATGTATTTATTGTTATTCATATATAAGTATGTGGAACTAATTTCATATTCTATAGAGTTTTTCCAATTAAGGCGTTTCTCTTGGGTGTGTTGATGTATTTTTATTTAATTTATGACGTTGTAATTTTTTAAATTGAGTTTTATAGACGCTTTTGTATCATACATTATGAATTAATAAGTCAAGAAAATTACCACACTTATATTATGCAAAGTATACGGGCCAAAACGTTACATCGCGTTTTAAGCGATTTATGGGTTAATGTAATAATAAATGTCTAATGTTGGTGTTTATTGATATATATTTTGTCTATGGTATGCAGTTGGATAATAAAGGAAACCATAAAGAGAGAACAACAAAAGTAGACTAACGACATGCAGTAACGATCTAAGCTGAAACATCCGGAGCGTAAATTACTCTGTAAAGAGGTTTCGGCAAAGGCCACTTGGCCTTCGGCCACCGCAGACTATTTAAAATAAACACCAGAAAAAAAACTTTTATTATGTTTAAAAAAGATTGTAAGACAGTTGGATGTGTCGCTTCATGTATTCTATTGTCTTAAATGATTTTAGACAACGCACATGCAATCCATTATGAACAGTGACGCCTGGGTCAAATTTTAGAAAGTCTAGTTTTATATCGTTTAACATCACAATTTACTTTTAATTACTGATTAATAATAATTTTACATCTCATTACAAATTATCGCAACATTAATAAGCAAAATTGCTTGAAATATTCACTACGAAAAAGAATCAAGTTCCTTTGTATTTAGTCAACCATTCGTCGAAGTTATTGTACAAAAAATAATAGTGAGTTTGCATTTAATTGTACGATCAAGTTACTATTTTAGTTATAGACATTATAAATGTAGATTTAAAAAGGTATTTTAACATAGGTAAGTTTTTTTGCAGTTTGATTTATAAAGAAAAAATAAATCTATCATAAAGTGTCAATGTCACGATTTTTAGGAATGTACGTTTATCGATTCAAATCGATTTGTTCATACTCTGTTGATATTAATTTGATCTGACAACATGATTTCATATTATTTTTTACTTGGCTTTTACGAAGGCCGGCTATTGGATTTCAATCAGCAAAAGAAAACTAAAATAACTTAAACGAAACTGTAGTTCTATGAGTTTTTTTATTGTTCTATGGAACATGATGTCATACGTCATTTTCCATAGAACAAATGGTAACTACCGAAAACTTGCATGATTTCATTCAAACAGCGTCAGTTCATTATAACGGAAACGCCACTCTAGTTGATATTTATGTTGTTGCAATGAACCGACAAAAATCAAAAGATCGTATACACTTAAATGTTTAAAAATGGAATCATACATTCCACGGTATTATTTATCAAATCGAGTCCGTATTTTATCTGAACTAACTTAGAGTGGACCGGGTTCTAATACCTAATAGTTATTTGTGCAAATAAGTATGTAAGCTAAAGACTGTCGCTATGGTTAGAAAAAATGTCGGCAAATTAAAAAAAATAGGTGTTTGTGTGTAAAGAAAAAAAAAACATTTCCTTAGGTGTTATGATTATATAGTATTAAATTTTTTTATTGTTAAAATGTCCCCTCTCAAGTAAATATATTTACAAATATTTATTTAATTATTAATACGTAGTTATATTGATGAGGTATTCATATGTAAACATATAAAAGGTATTATTTTTGTTTTAGTTACTTTTTAGTATATTTCTATTTAAGTTTATGGTATATAATAATAATACATTATATACCATAAACATAAATAAGTTTGTAGTATACTGTTCATACTATTGTTTTTTTTTTTTATTTAGAAATAATTTATCAAAAAAATATTTTGTTTATAATTAAATAATTGTAACATTTTAAAAATTATAAAGCATATATGTATATTTTTTGGTAAGTTCGTGTATATGTGTGAACCAAGTTTAAATTATGTGTATTAAAATTTTATGTATGTATTTAATTCGCACAATGTATGCGTCACTGCCGAGTTTTGGTTAATTTGGATTGTTTACAGATTACACTATTGAAATTTAAACGATTATAGTCAATAACATGAAAATAGAAATTACAAAACACTGTACTGTAAAATTTTATGATTCTTTCGGTTAAAGTATCTAAATATTTAATACCTAAGCGAAATTTTTTATTGTATCTTTTTTCATTCCTTATTTGTTTATCAGTACCACTTAAGGCATATTATTCTAAATGATATCTGAACTTTTTGTATATTTTTAATAAATTGTAAATATCTTACATGTAATGTTTTCACAAAATCCGAGCTTTCTCTCGTTAATATAAAAAACCCCTTCGACAATAAATTCATTACAAAAGCTGTTGAAAATTCCAATATTTAAAAACAAATATAAATTTACAAATACGCCTAGTACACTCATGTACTTTCTTGATAAATATATCTTCAGTAGCTATTTCCAAAGTATTTTTTATTGTAAAGAAGATATCAATAACTTTTAAAATAGATATGTTTATTCCAAACATATGTCTAGAGCTCTAGAGGTAGAATTTCATTGTTACGAGATTATTAAATGTTTATTATAAATGGAATCATTCATTGACTAATAATACTTCTTTACTAGATTCGGTGTATACTCGCAAGTAATTTTGAGCCCTCCGATCTTAGACAGATGGGTTACAAAGATTTGTCCAATACAGTGGTTCCCAAAGTTGACTGACCCATATAACAAAAAATTCTACATACTTCTGTCTTACAAAAATGGGTAGATATAGCCGCTAACTAGAATGTGCTAATGGCAACACCACCGTCTCTGGCCGTTGGGTCGGCCGTTCGCGTCTTACATTTTAGGGCTCACTTCATATTCGCTCACTACCTATAGTTTGAGAATCTCTAGACCAAAACAATAGATGTGGTTTTATTTATAGCTGTCATAATATTCCCTGAGATTTCTCATGGCTATCAGCTAGCGGCATCCGATTTTTCGGTTCATCTGCAAGATTATTTCTCACTGACAGCGGTCAAAATGATTGCCCGTTATGTCTTGATTAATGAATCTTAAATATTTTATATTAATCTTTTCGAAATTGAGTATATTTGTTGAACTCGCACTGCACTGAAATTTTGCGCTTCTTTGCTCCTTTACAATTTACTAATTAGATTTTATTGATAAATTAATATGAATTAAATATTTTTTTATAAATTTAAAAGATTTAAGTCAAATGGTTCGTAAGGCTGATTGTAACTTGCTCATTCTTCAAATTATTAGAAAAAAAGTAACGAGGAAGTGGTGGAATGTAAATTCATTTTTAATTGTAAACTATTTTTTACCGATGTTACCCATTCAAAATTAGAATCACTAACCTTATTACTTTATTCAAGCCGGTCTTTAATTTTGGTGAATAGCAAATATTTGTCTACAAAATAATCATTCAATTCTATTGTTAGTTATTTGTGAGAGCTTTTAATGTACTATAATTTTACGATTTGATACAACTCGTGTCACAAATTGTCTGACCAAGCCATTCCTTTTAACAATATTGTTGGATGGAAATAATTTATGTAAATTCAACCTCCAATAGTGTCTGGCAATTAAAAAAAATAGGGTTATCCTTGAAATGTACTAAAATAATTTTCAAAAAATTTTCTTCTGTTTTTGCACTTTGTGTAATTTAACTCGTTACAATATTTAACTAATTACTTGTTACATATCATACTAATTACCTGTTTTCGAAACAAATATTTTGGTATACAATTTATTTCTTATAAAACATGTGACAATCTAAACGAGTATAATTAAGTATTTAAAGATATTTAGGAACTTTGAAAAAGACATCATTAATACACGTGCACAATGACATGAGACCTGAGGCCACTGACGTCATAGCGGCGTTCTTGTACAGTACCAAAAAGTTTACGTCCTGAAGTCGCTCGTCACTTACTATATAAACGCGCACGAGGAAATGAAGTGGGTTTGGGTGCATTTCATGTTTTTGTACACGGATAGTAGTTAACGTTGGAGTAAAAAAGGCTTTTTATTAAGTCCCGCCATTTTCGTTGTATTACAATTGAGTAAACTTTTAAGTGCTAAGTGGCCTTAAAGGCTTGCGCTTAGAGGGGCGATATGAAACCGGCGATGTAGTATATAATATATTATTTAATTTAGTAATATTTCCAATTGTAAATATATGTTTATGTATATGTTTTAGTTGCTCACGATATTGTTATTTTTATATTTTATTTATTTAAAGAAAACTTTTTAGTTATTTTTCATTTCTTGATGGTTGGTTGCAAGTGACATTTTCAGATTATATCAAAACGTATATAAAAATTGTCTTTGTATATAGGCTATCAAATTATAAAAGTGTTTATGTGATATTATTATATAGTTAAGAGTTAAACCGTGCCGAGTAGATTTTCTATGTGGTATCAGTTGTGATTTTTTCAATAAATAAATTGCTATATTACATGTGTTTTTTATTTCATCTATCAGGAATACTTAATCCATTTTCCAAATCTACCTGTAACTTTCGTGCGTCAGTAGTAATATTTTACAGTAAACAAGTTCAAAGCAATTAGTACGTAATGGCAAAGCTGTTACGGTCAGCGGCGCAGTAGGAACCACTGCAATTTTATAAACATGGCGCTGTGACATTCATGAGCCATGTCTGCCTCCGACACAAAGAAACATTCGATTAGCGATATCCCTAGTAGAAAAGTAAAAAATGTATGGAACTGACATAAGCTTGCGAAATGTCAAATGTTTTCTACAGTTAGCGAATCGACACAAGCTAGATAATGTACATATATATTCCATCGACAATTTAGCGAACGTCAATCCATACAAAAGCGCTAACAGGTGACACATTTTGAAGGTGATATCGCAACCAATCGTATATCGATGGTTCGTTATGGAATTGCTTCGGAGCGAATGTACTTTGTCTGGGGCCTCTGGTGTGGTAGGCGCTCGCCTTATTCATTTTACCAACGTTCCGTATAACTGGTATTTATTGGGGGATTTTTAACAAAAAAAAACATAAATTTTGAAACAATTTTATTTAACCCTTCTGCTCGATATAATACAATAAAATTTGTTTTCTCCTTCCATCTAAATATCATTTCCGAACGTTTATATACAATAGGCACTTCGTTATAAATTATACTCGTTGTATTCTATATCACATACCGATATCTATAATAAAACATTTGTACAAATATATATTAAATACAATTGATATAAAATATGCACTGATTATATTTATAAAAAATATAGAGATTTGAGTAAACACTTAAATGATTTATAATATAGTATTTTGTCAACATTATTTATATTATAATTTGAGATGTATATTAAAATTTTTAATGGAAGCACTATCTTGAAAGCTTTTTTATTTGTATATCTCGCACCATATTATATTTACAATAATTAATATTACTGCATAAAATATGCAACGAAAGCAGAATTACAAAATATGGGAAAAAATATTCATTTAGTTCTAAATTGCTATTTAATATGGCTATAAAATATTTTGATCTTAGTTTAATATTTACAATGTTGAGATCAACCTTACGTTTACGAAGATCTTAAATATTTTGGCACTCTGGACCACAAGCTCAATAATAAAACATGAGCGTTTCTTTATAACTAAATAAATGTATCTCTTACTTTATACACTACAGTATATTTAATACACAAGATATGGCAAGTAAATAAAGAATTTATGTGATGCTTACTAAAATCAGATTCCTCGTTCAGCTTTAATTGGATAAATGTGTTCTAATCACAGTAACTTTATATACCTATACGAAAATATTTATTTACATCTTTCAATTATTTCTACAAATAGTTCAATATCATTCTGTCGAAAGAATGTTACTGAATTATCATAAACGTTCTTGAAATACACAATTTTTAATAAAAATGTGCATTTGACAATATTACACGAAGCGGTATACATAACGTTTTGACGTTCTTTGTGTCTGTGACGACGAAGAACTTTAGTTCTTGAACAAATAATGACTTTGCTGACAGAAGCGATTTTTAGGTCTCATTGGTGACAAGCGCGGGTCGCTTTGCGGCGTCGGGGTGGTGTCTCTCACGTGATTGGTAGATCAGTTGACGTTTGCGTCCCGCACCGCACTATGGAAAATGGTAATACTAGACCATATCAAAAATGCAATTTCAAAGTACCGCTTGAGGCACAAGTTTTTATTTTTTTTTAATAA
>JWHW01025352.1:188179-231489 GCA_000931545.1 Papilio glaucus | reverse complement strand
AACATGTGTAGTGCTTTTCACTCAATGTTTAATTTTACCCTGAGCGATAATTTCATAGCCGAGGCATTAGACTCCATTTCTATAAAAAAAAATTTAAAAAAGCATTTTTAACTAATTGTTTGAATAAAATACACTTGGCATCATACAAGATGTAATACGTCAATTGGATTTAAGTTAAACTTCAATTAGAAAAACTAAACTGTAGAATTCCCTAGTTAGTTTCCTTCTTAGATAGACTTATCACTAGATGATGTCAATTAAAACGGATAACATAGATTAAAAAACGAACTTGAAATTCGTAACTATGAGCTAATTATTCAGAGCTACTTTATGAAAATATTTATTACAAGAATAATAGTTAATATAGTGTGATAAATGTATTCTGTCGAATCGGTTACAAACGACGCTTAAACGCATGTTTATTTATACATAAGTATTGTACACATGTGTAGGTAAATATATTTAATATATGCATCGATGTCTCAGAACATGGCGGCAGCTGTAAAAGGCCTAATGATATCGGAATCCGTGCCTTCAATTTGGTGTATAGACTTTGCTAATTGCGTTGGTGGTAAGTTGCATTCATCATATATGGAGTGTCTGATTGGGCGACCATGTCCACTACATTAATGAGTAAAAACTAATTCGGCATTCAGGGAGCGAGATGCCGAGGACTCTATAAATGTTTGTTCTTAAGAAATGCTTTAATTTAATTTGACTGCAGATATTTTCCACTTACACACTTAAAAATTCTTATAAATGGCTGACTTCAAAAAACAAATGACTAACGATGTCCTATAACTGACTCGGGTTTTGTGTTCATAAGTTCTTACAAAGAACAATTTGTGGCGCGTGGGCATTGGGACAGTTGGCCAGCACCCACGGCCGGCCCACGGGCACCCGCTCGCGTAAAACATAAAACTCTGATATACGAGCAGGGCGCGGTAAACACGACGCCCTAGCACGGTACCTATCGTGCGACAACAATAAAAAACAAGACAAAGCTTTTATCTAGGTTATTGTGAGCCGGTCGTTCTCGGCCAGACGCAATTTTCAGTTATAGATTTTATCTCATACACGAATAGAAAGCTGATTACAATTCAAATACCACTATTATTATTTCTAAAATAATTTAACTCGTGTTTAATACACCGTTTGTTTTAAATGAATATAACCTACGATAACTTTGATTGATTTTAAAATTCCTAACATGGTTTTATATAATACAAGTTATAAACTGCACAAATGAAGAGGCGTTTTAAATGATTAAATCTCAACTTACGTAAGGTGGTGTAAATAAAACAAAGGCAGTAACAAGGACTACCGACAGAAGTTAAAACTTAAAACAGGTGGGTAGGCGTTTGCTGACGCATGTTGAGCATGTTGTTTACGCGGACCAATAAGATTCCCCTACCCAATAACGTCTACCGCACCTAACGAATTTTTCACTTTTAAAATACAAGTTTGTATATAAAAACCGACTGTAAATAAATTAAAAGTTCGTAGATAAATAAAAAGTATCTTGAGTTTAATTGTAAAGAAACAATTCCTTATACAAATAAAAAAGAAACTTCTGAAATTTTAAGGAATCTAATCTATAGTTACCCACATGATGAATTATTTTTTTTTACTTTCATTGAAATTTATTTTAAATAAAGTAATTCAGTTCAATAAATCATACAGATTTAAAATTTCAACTATAAATAGAATAAGTTAATGACTTAAATGCATTCAAGAAGCGAGCTCATCGATCAGGTTTATTTTCAGCTTTATAGTAATTTAATTTGACAAGTCACATCCTTAATACTTTCACGTCATCGAGGGGCCCGCCTAATCCACCCTAATGGGCGCCCGTTGAAATATGCGTCTTGTAAAATATAAATCAGTACAAGTGTTCCACTGTATTGGCTGCAGTCTGACGACACACGTGGACGGTCGTACCCTTACATAGGGGTGAACAACCTAACCTAAGGACTACTACGGGTTATACGAGCCGGGATTGCGTTCATTAGGCCCTGCCTGCATACATGTTTGGTCGAAGATTCTACTCGACTATCAAGGCTTGTTTTTAATAAGGCCATACATGTTAGAAAAGAATACTAATATGAGTAAGTAACTAACTACCGGTCTCACTTAACAGGTTATGTAATACGTGATGCTTCATCAAAGAGTATTGATACTGGCTGATAATAATATTTTATATATCGTTTTTATTTTTGAAAATATTTTTCCTAAATTTCAAATATGGAACGCTCGACTGCATGGAATGTCGCAGCCCTGAGCTTTGCCGCGCCTTTTCGTTATCGGCGCGCGCTAAAATAACATCCACAAAAACAATACGTAATATAAAAACCGCTAACTTTCTGTTTTCAAACATGGACACAAAAAAATTGTGGCGGGGTGTAAACTGAAGTTTGTTCCGCGTTCTCGGTTTTTAAATTCCAACCGGCGTTGTAAAATTATTAGGTTAGTAACCGAATCATTTTAGTCACAGATTTACACCTAATATTTTCCATAACACGTAGGTTTGACCTAACTATCCGAAACAATTTTTACTATATTATATTATCTAAAACTATATTTTCCACATCGTGGCCTTGTTTTAAAAAGTCTATTATCTATACCAAGTAGGTTTATACGTCTCTAAACAAATTGGTATAGATTTGTTTGCACAAATTAAAAAAAAACTATTTTATACACTCGGGTGTCTAAGTCTTGGTATAAAAAGTTTGTTGTGTAAAAATAATCCTCATAAAATTTTAAAGCATGCAAAAACTCAATCTTACATATTGTTGTGTACTTATACGTTTAAGTAATTTACGACGTTAATTTTAAAAGAGATTTGTTTATAGTAAACACGCGTATATTCGTATCAGAAAACCAATCTGTGACAATAAGTCGTATGGAATAAAAAAGCGGATAAAATAGGGAGGCAATCTTGCGTCATTACCAGCAAATGACAGAGGCGCCGGTCTCCTAAAAGCCACTAATGCAGCGGCCCCCGCCGCCCCACCCGCGCCTCCCTTCTGATAAATAACGTCACGTTCCACAATATCCAAATACATTTTGTTACGGAACCAATGCACAAAAAGTTAACGAGAAATATATGTTTGTGGCAACACCAATTCTAATTATTAAAAGAAGTTACAATTAAATTTTAATTTTTAATTTTAAATTGAATATTTTGAATTATTAAAAACTATTTTTCTTGACAAGTATTTTCATTTAAACTATTCCTCGCATTATTATGACCATGATCAAAGACAAGTTTAGATTAAATTACTGATAACAAATTAGAAGTACTTTAGTGTGTGCTAAACATTACTTACCTTAGTGGGGTTCACATATTTGTTACCTTATAAGGGAAAGTATTATAGCAGGTATGTTAGTATAGCTGGTATTCATGTTTAACGTGATTTACTACATACTAGGTACATGAAGCATACGTGTGTACATGTAAATTTTTTTGTATTCCATATGAGTAAAAATACTTTAAAAAAATCCATGTTTATGAAAATAAATTTGCTTTATATTTAAAAATTTTATTACAGTACACAATAGATGTTAATATTCATCCGTATTTGTGCACGAATGAAATCGCAAAAGGCATGATGGATTCACCGACCCGAGATCCTTCCTTACACATTATGTTATGATAATGACTTCCTGGCTGATTTGTATTATAGCAACATCTAGTTACCGAAGCATTCAACTCTCCTTATCCGATGAACCGATCTACGGGGACATAAAAAAAGGTTAAGATGCAGCGTGAAGGCACGCGAACACAATAAATACTACATCTACAACGTTTTATATAAAAACTATGTTAAAATTGGTTTTTTAATTTCTTTTTTTTTGTATAGCTGATAACAAAAGCAAGAGGAGATGGTTTCTTCGATCTACTTGATCTTGATCATAGACTAAATAATAATATGTCATAATTTTAACTATAAGTGAATTGTTGTTAACACTACCGAAAAAAACTCTAGTGCGGTAAACGTAAAGAGGCTAAACATATCGATATTATAATGATTAGTCTAAATTGTTATGATAAGAGTTTAAGTTTAAGAGAAATTTTGAAAGAAATATGTAATAAATTTAATTTTCTTTTTCTCCTTCCTTTTCATACTTGCAAAAAGGAAAAGTACCACCCCACAGGCTAGCGCATAGCGATTCGTTTCATATTTCATTTCAGGTATAACGAAGTATCTATCTCTACGTCAATATTTCCCTTGAATTTCAATGTGGGTGTCTTCAAGATTATTGGCATTTGTTAAGCGTTAATGGTAAAATAAAGTACTTTACCATCAAAATTTTACAAAGAATGCACATAAGACATATAAAATACAATTTATATTTATATATCCCGTCATTATATGCGGAAAATGGGAGACATATTCTGAAACTCAATGGTAGCAACAATATTGGGAATCTAAATTATCAAGGAACCCACTCTACACATACGTAAAAAAAATTGACAAAATCTCTTCGACCGTTCAGTAGGATTTTAGTGACGCATACACATGTATACAGGATATAAAATTCAACAAGGTTTTCAGTTTGAATCCGAGTGTGAAGTTCCTAGGTGCAAAATTACCTGAATAGCAAAGAACATATTCGAAGGAACCTAATACACATGCCTATTAAACTGAACAACGTCGATCCTTACTTTATAATACGCCTTTATGACTACTCATTAAACTAAACGTCAAACAACAAAGCTCTGTTGTTATTTTACGACCAGAATACGTTATAACAGTCGTATAAAATAAAACTTTTAGCATGGCTGTGTTAAGTCGAGATTTATTCGTGGAAAACACGAATCGTTCAATCTTTGATACATCGATGGCATCCCGCCGGTTATGTTAATTAAGATATTCTTGCTAGTCTTTTGTTTTAATAACAAACAATACCGAATAACTGTGTAATGAAAAACATCACTTTTTATCTTTATGTTCGAGCAATCGGTTAATATTTTCGCAACAAAGTATTTTCTTTTTAAACAACCAATTCTATGCAACAGCCAAGCTTTAGAAAGTTAGAAATAACCTAACGGAGATTTTGTCGTCACATATTAGTAGCTCGTGTGGGTTCAGAAACGTTCTTGGACGACTAGTCCAAGATCAAAATTAACTCTTGTACGATAATTGGCGAAACGTTAAATATTCATAATGCACTAACGACTAAGCTGTTACACTCATAAACAGTTGTCTATGGAAAGAAAGTTAGTTAGCGTATGACAAGCGTCATAAAGCTTTATCTTAGCCCGACAACGGTCGCGCCACAATAATAAAAATAAATAAATGCGTCTCTTTTCTACGAAGACTTTTATTTATTCTCGCCCAAACCTGGCGCAAGATAACAATGATGCGTACGTTCAACCTTTATACCTCGTAGGGTTGCTGGGACATGCCTTAATGGTCTATATTAATTGCACCCATATACTATCATAAAATCAACACATGTTTATATTTGCCTATACAAAACGTCAAGTATTAAATATCCAATTAGTAACTATAAAAATAATAGCTATAAAATAAAAGTTTATTGATTAAATAACCTTCATCTGCTATTTTCTGTCATCATTAATTACTACTACAAATAATATCTTTAATTATATATAAAACCTATTTCATTTAAAAAAAAACCGAGGTTGTGACATTGCCACGGCTGGCTGATTAAAAACAAGTGTTTCTTTTTAATAATTTTGGCGGCAAAGATCCAGCCCTAGCGTTGCCACGCGCGCCTCGCCCGCGCCGCCTGCCCACGCGCCGCCACTATTACCATACTCGATATGATCGCGGACCTTACTTCTGGCCATTGTAACGGCTCTTAAACAAGACCCAGCTATCGTAATGCATCACATCTTAATATGTACTGATACAGCTTTTAGCTTTTTTGTTTAGTGACAAATAATGATAAGTACCGATTAAATATTAATTACTTCCAATCTTAGTCTAAAATCAACTCGAAAGCTATATTTTATTTTAAAAATTATGACATTAGTATCTTGCTATGCTGTATTAGGTGATATTTCTAATTAGTTTGTAGCTACCAATGTCTTCGTTTATATAAAATATTTTATTTCATTATTTTTAATAACATATATAATTACTAACAACAGAATGTCACAGATTTAGCAATAGATAAACTATTTGTGTTATTATCTACAGTACAACGGTGAACGAAGATATCGTGCGGAAACCGGCATGTCTTAAAACTACTAAATTCGAAGATGTGACATCCGCCAACCCGCACTGGGCCAGCGTGATGGATTACGGCCCTTTCCCTCTCTCGGAGAGGAGGCCTGTGTGCCCTGAAGTGGGGAACATTCTAAAAAAGGCTGATATATCATTTTATATAATAAATTAAATTAATTAAAGTGCAGTAATGTGATAAATTATTTATATTTTCATTAAAAAAAATTACAATTCAAACATGACAGTCTGGTTTTGTCCCCGTCATTCTCAAGTACCTCTCTCTACATAGATTGAAAAGGTTTCAAGCCCACACAGACTATAAAGCCACTCACGCGTCGGTGCATTTTTTTTGGTTTCTGGGTCAGCGCCGGCTCGTGCACAATCGTCGAGCCGAGAGTTCCGTGATCTACTTCTGCACTAGTTTATAAACGAACAGGAAACTAAGCATTGTATAAATTTGCAGACCTAACGCAGCGCGCGGTGGCCGGCCGTCGCGCAAACCGGTTCTCTTTCTATAGATAAAAGTAATTTGAAGCCTATAAATATTATTTTACCGCTTTATTCTATTGTATATAGGTTTTTACATTAGTTTTGCGTCTTATAGACTTTTCAATTAAATAAACCATTAAGATGATAAGCGTATTGTAGGAAGTACATGAACAAGCATCAATAATAGGACCAGTATCACCATAACATTACCATCTTATCATTGTTCATCAATGTCGATATTTGAATACACTTTCATGGTAATTACATCACTAATAACTTTGACCATAATAAGAGCTAAAATTACTATAGAATAATTTCTGGTGAGTGATTTATAAGTCAAAAATATCGGTATTCAAAAGGGTACGACAAAATCAGGCATATTTGACATGTTCTCTCTTATTTAAATGTACGCAATGTGTAATAGTGTCAACTCACTTGAGTTATGTACGAGAATTAAAAGCGATACAAGAATGTCCAATTTATAGTAAAAGCCGAAGTATGTAGAAGGTTTCCGTGAAACAATGGGGCAAGGCAATCATAACAATAAGTGGTATATATTGTAGGCGCAGGGCAGACAATGGCCGCGCCGCGGGCGACCACCGCAGCACGTGCGCGCCCATTGTGTTCTCAACCCAAACCTGTGTCCGTACCCACAATGTCCGACCATTCCAATAAGAAAGAAACTATTGGTTAACCACATAAATATTTCTGGCATAAAACACTACACCTTATAACCAATAAATTATTTGTTTATTGTACAGAATAAAAAGATAATTATTCAATAAAAAATTCACAGATTGTTTATAATACTGAAATGTCATAGAAATATAAAAAAAAACTTTGAGTACTGCGTTTTCGTAAGTAGATAATATAAAAGGAAAAACAAGAAATACGTTTTTTTTTAATTCTGGCCGTAAATAAAATCTAACAACAATCGAACGTAAAATTTAAACGAACATCAACTAAATTTACATTTACGAATGCATCATCCACCGCATAGATAGGTTGGTCGTAAATTGGATGCCTGGTCTCGTATTAAAGTGATCGCGATAGCAATAGACGTTGATAGCAGTACGCCGCAATAATGGCATAGTATCGTGGTGCTGATTCGTACTGATTGTATAATGGGGACCTCTCGTGCGGGAGGCGCGTGGGCGACCCTCTGTCACCGGCTAAGAAACTATACGTAATTGTAGATCCACCTCGAGTGCATACTCAATGAATATCAATAGAATGATACGATTGGAACATTTCTATCTTTACTTTAACTCGTAGAACGTATTCTATGTCTTATGTAAGATAATATTGGTATAAAGAGTCAGGTTTACAGTCCATTATGCATCGGATTTTTGTATTCCAAATTTAAGCTTTAAGATTTTTTATTAGCATGTAATTATCAGTGTTCATAAGATCATTTATTGGTAAGAATCAATCACGTAATGTTTATCTGATGGTAACTGTTAACTGCATCTTTCCAATTCATCGTATACAACGCCACTGTGACGTCATTGGACACGGGTCAGAAAAACAAAGATTTTAAAATTGTGGATGAAAGTTGGTTGGTTATTATATAAACAAGGTAACATTGGTACATCATGTAACTCGAGCTTGCTCATTGGCTAGTCTGCTAAATAGGCAAGGCAAGTTTGTCTATCTGCACTCACGGCGGTCTATGGTGTCGGCGTAATTGTTCCATGTTCCCTCCGACAAGCACTTTTACAACACGCACTTTAATAGCAGTCTATCAAAAAGTAAATCCGAACATCATGCAGGATACCGCATAAAACTAAAAACAACCATACAGTACAGAAAGTCCTCTATCTGTTCTTATTACAAATGTTTTCAATGTGGACAGCATTATCGTGTCTATGAATTAGGGTTGCGTCACACATGAAGTGGCATTAGGACGCTAGCGCCATAGATAAAGTATATTTTTTAACAAATAACGTGTCCAAATGGTACATATTAGGCTGAGCCCATATGGGGTGTCTGCGTCAATGCCGGCACATGGTACAGAATGTAAAAAATTTAATATAAACATACCTAAGGTTGACCTTTGCCTATGTTGTAAAAAAACATAAACGCCTGATAACAATTGCATATGGCGGGCTTAGTCACTCTTTTTTACTACTTTTAACTAAATCGTTAAAATATTACGTCACAAGGTCAACTAATGAACTAAAACTAAGGTGCTTTTAAAGTTACTAAAATAAAATATACCTTAATGATGTCAGTAATTTCCGCAGCAAAAATAAAAACATAAAATATTACATATTTACATTTTCTTTTACATTTAATGTTATATCATTCTTATATTATAAATATTGTCAGTATTTAGGTCTTATTTGTTATTGCTTAATATGTGAATATAAATTTTATTTTATAATATTATTTTTGTTTATGGTATTTTAATAGCTTAAAGACTCACATAATGATGATAACAATTCGTTTATGCTCGCAAATATTTTAAAAATTAAAGCAAAATTATACGCTTTGCTTTTATAAAATTGTGGAATGGATTCCAGAGCGACGCGACAAAGGCGAGTCTGTGTAGAATATTACTCCAATTACGGGTAATTTGAACGCCCGCGGGTAATTAGGGGAGGAGTAGGAGAGCTGCTTTTACATAGCTGCATACCTCAGGTTCGTACCCCACCTGCGTAATTTCTGCGACATTTTTAAAACAACTGCGTAAACATAGCCGTATTAAGCTATAACTTGTTTCCTACAACTTTCACGTCTCATAAAATGTTAAACTGTGTGAAATTATTTTTTGAATATCACACATATTGACGTTGGTATAATATAATATTTATTGCAGGTCAAGACTAACTGTAATAGATATACCTACAAAAGATAACAAGTTTGTCAGTGCGAGCAGGGTTTATTTTAAGATTAAATGTATTTAGAAATAATTACACGGATGGATGATTCTAATACATAAACATAAATTTCTTGGCTTTTCTCAGAACTATTTTAAACATTCTCAGCTCCAAAATTTATGAGCAGACCAAAATAATTTATATTTCACACACGGAATATATCCAAACGCTAATTCGTATCAGACACGCAAATATTTTCTCTGCAAATAGCCGTAGAATGAGAGTGAAGGCGAAGAGCGGATCGCACGGGAATGACGTATTGATAAGGGGATAAGAAGTTGTTAAAACGGGCGCATGCTTTGGGAAAGCTGAGCCGTGGGAAATGATAAACTGTGTGGTATTTTAGCAATCGAACTCAATTCTCATACATACGAACGCATTTACCATTATCTGTGATAGGGTCTCACCATCTATCGAATCTAGTGATTTATAATAGTTAATATACATAATAAGTAATAGTTAATATAACGTAATAAGTGATCTATTTTCAGCGTATATTTTTTTTTTCAATTAATTTTTTTCATACGATTAAATTTTTTTTATAAATTTCATAAAGTATTATTAATTGAGACATTCTATGTTATGTTGACAAAACTCGATATTTTTCTATTCTAAACTTCTTCCCGACGAATAATCTTCGTTCTATAAATTAGGTTATGCCGTCCACTGGTCGCGTGCAAGTTACATCACTGATAAGTGCTGTTCACACACTCTATCTGACAGGTGACGGTGACACATGTCACTTTGACACTCAGTCAGGTCGGTCAACATGTCGCCATTGTCAATCTTAGTGTTTACCAACTATCATTCTGTAGATTAATAATTTCGAAAATTTTTTGTGGTGACTTTTGGGATCGAACCAATTTATCGAGATGCAAAGTTTAACTGCTATACGAACTATGCAAGCGAATCACAAATTCTTTGCAATGTTAGCAATGGATATGAACAATAAATTCAGATTAATTAACGTGTAAAAAAATCTGACATATAGGTGACCATGACTAGTTAATAAGGGTAATTCAACCACGAAACGTATATCAACGTACCAAATGTACAGAAGTGACAATTTACAATATGGAAGTAATATCTCTTATCTATCAGATCAGCGGACACTGTATATGTTAACCTTGCATTCAAACAACTTTCATTTCGATCCGCGCACGCTCTAGGTATCTCGTGATCTGCAAACTAGAAGAACTGGCTGGACGTTAGCTCCTAAAACCGACTGAGATAAACACGCCTCACTTTTATGTTAATTCCGCGAAACATTTCAAAATTCACGACTGTCACAGTTTGGACAACTAATCAAGTTGAGATCTCGCGGCAAGCAAGCCCCTTATCTCGAAGAACCGCTAATTTTTTTATAACTAACTTTGGTTCCCTGAATTTTTGCTCGCAAAATATGCTGTTTTGATTAAATCTTTAAACTTAAACATACGAGACTCGTTCTTATAGTTAAGATATGGAAAAACCCCACGTGACCTTAAAATTGACTGCAGCGAATAATTAATTATACTTGCAAAAATAATTATTCGTCAAAGGACTCTTCTTGTCAAGAAGTCTTATTCATGGATACTTGATGGAAATCAATTATTCTAATTCACATCTATGTACACGATTTTTTTACATATTGTAAATTTTGTAAGTAATTAACAATTTTTTTTATTATTACAACTAAGCTTAGGGTTTGTGCTAAAAGATGGTTCACGACCATAGTCGAATGGCAGATTCGACTCCACGATCTCATGTCGCGTGGTCTTTAGGGCCACAGACGTTAAGGACAGAGCAATAGGTAACATTAGATAGTATATTGGGACATATAGACATAGGCCCGCATAAAGTTTAGTTCTCACGCGCGGACGCGTTCGGAATACGCGCGGCGCCGTGAGAAGCGTCCGTGCGGTTTGCACACCGAATACTAACATCGTCCTCACTCGCGTTTTCATTGCCCTATTTATTTTGTTTGTTGCTTTTACGACACTGTAATATAAACAAATGGTTTTAATGGCGACGTTTCCCATATTTTAGAACAAGGAAAAAAATATATTATGTGCCTACCGTACATTTACGTAGGACGAAAAAGAGATCTATATATCACTATGGTTGCGAGTCTTGGTCGAAATAAATAATAAATATTAGACATTTTTTGTCAACGTCAAACGTCCACTGTACATAACATTATCTAATTACTAGCTATTAATATCTTATATACATAAAATATAAAAAATATTTATTATCAATAAATTTAGGTGTGGTGGCAAAACTAGGACAGGAACTCAAGGAATACTTTAAACTTGACGCAGGGTTTATTAAAAGAGAAAAACGATACCAGAATAAATTATCAGATAAAACGTTAACGTCTGAAAACTAATTATAGTACATAAACTACTAACAGTCTTATTATTATTTAATTAACTTATACAAAGACACTTGCAATAATTTTGAAAAACAACTGTAAATATAATATTGGTTTACAGTCTTTCCTTATAAAAGATCTCAACGAAGTGACAACAAAAGTTGTTTCTAAGCATCGCACTTTAACCCTTCCGCACCAGTCTACGCACATGACAACCGAAATGTCAAAATAAAATATGTACTAAAGTGAACCTTATAGCGCGATGAGTCATTAATATCACCCTTCCGGTATCGATAACAAAAAATATTAAAAGTTATTCTGTATTAATGCATCGACCATAAAGAATGTGAGAAAAAAAGGTTGTCGTTGGAAACCGTTTTTCTTTACTTTTTGAAGCTGTACAAAATTACGGAAGCCCAGAGTAATCTCGCCAGTGAACTGTTACAAAAAGTGTCCCTTGGAAGTATTACGAAATCAATAATGCGGTTTAATCTGGCGTAAGCGGGGTCCGAGTGGTGACAATAGGCCGGAATGTGCGGCGGCTCGCTCGCCGGGATCGCTCTCTCTTGTTGGAATTCATTTGGCTTCTAATTCGATTAACAAAATGTTTATAGGTACATTTTCTTTAGGATTCTTAACCTCTATAGAGGTTTAATTACCAATTGGAAAGAAATTTAAAATATAACCACAGACATTCCACATAAGTTCAGTCTTAACTGAACGAAAACGAAAAAATTCGAAAGCACATTAAATGCTTTCAACAGGCTGAAATGTTTTATGATTTGTTTTAACTAACTGCGCATAATAGTTAAGCGTCAGTACATTACTTTGATAGATAAGAAAATCCTTACATCATCATCTCCTTGCCCTTTTCCCACTCTTGTGGGGTCGGCACAGCATGATTGTAGTCCATACTGTATAGGTTTTGGCTATAGTTTTTACGGCCGGCCGCCTGTCTGACGCCAGGTAAAGAAAATTAAAAATTAAAATTATTTCTGATAAGAAAATCCTTACGAATACACAAATTGAAATAAGTTAAGTATTGGTATGTATTGATTCATTGAAACTTAATAGGTACAAATGGTGGTAAATTTCCGTCTATTAAAATTGCTAAGAAGTCACAAGTTTATGCGAATATATGTCACATATATTAACAACACTATTTCCTCTTTTCTTAATACAAGGTATAGGTAAGGTATATAATATCCTACTTGTCAAAACCCGATGCGATTAATGCAAGTGACTTGAGTGTCCTAAGTGTGTATCAGGGATGCTCGTTCAGCCGGTAAGTCCATTTAGTGGCGTAGACTAGACTCTATATTTTCCGCATTGCGTGCTCTGTACTCGATGCTCGGTGCCCGCCGGCCGCGGACAATTTATAGCGGAGCCGTCGACCTGGTACTCGTTTGTTATTATTTAACGTTCGAGCTGTGGACGCCTCGGGTTATAGCGCTATAGCTACGTTTAGTTATAACTATAGTTAATGCCATATATGTATATTGTCCATAGATTATAAGTATGATAATATATATACAAACACGTGGCGCTGTTTTCCTACACGCTAGTCGCTAAAACACGACAGCGACTTCAATGAGATTTTTTAAATACATATACTTGGTTGCAGTTTATTTGATGAAATAGTTTTTGACCTGATAAAAAGCGAAATGGTTTATTTTCTTTTTAGATTACTCAGACAAAATACATAGTCACAAAATTAAACTTCCTACCGTCCTTACCTATATCCAAAAACCGTTGCGTTTTAAATTTGTACACGCCGGTTGTTTTAATACAAAAACTATGTTACTCATTAAAGGGTAAGCGTATGCCAAACTTTTTTACCCCATTAACCAAATGAGGTACCAGATTTGGCCTAACCAAAACCGACATATACAAATGCGCCCACAATTCCCTATATTTGGTAACGGTACGTTTTTCGCGGCAGTCGATTTAAATAAGTATATAGCTATGGCCGGCATCGAATGCAATGCCTTAAGGAGCACGTGCGTCATGCCGCTTAAGAATTACCTCCAATAATAAGGCAGGCAGTTTACTGCAGTACCTATTATGCAGGAAAATTGCGTTTGTAACCACAAATAAAAAAAAACTTCTAAGCAAAATATTCTATTCAGACTCTAATAATGCTTAGATTTAAAAAAAAAACCCTTATATGTTTTCAACCTTAAATTTGACATATACAATGACTACATCTGGTTAAAGTTTATTAGTAGTTATAACTACTATACTATATACTTTTAAAAATAATCGTATATTTTGACGATTTTTTTTAAATGTTTATGTAAAATAAAAAGAAATATTTGAAATATGTATACTTTTTTATCTGTAACAGTTGCCAAATCCTACCAACATCTACCATTTCATTATTCTTTTTTTACCAATTCTCTGTATGGCTTTCGATAATTGTGTCTACTTTGACATTAATATATAGGCGTATTTGGTAATCAGAAAATAAATATTTCCCCAATTGTTTCTCGTTCCTGTAAGAAATATCTCCCCTGCAACCCGAACTCAAAGGTAATAAAATTTAAAACAATATAATATCCTTGAAGTATCCGTGCCGTTGGTGACCTCAGGCGGTGACGAATACGCTCGATCGACTGGAATCTCTATTAAGGTCCAGACACACCATATAGAGAGGCTGAGGTGGGAGCGAGAGGCTGAGGTGGAAGCGAGAGGCTCCGGCCTTGTGGCACGCGCCGCCTTCGTGCCAGCAGTTGATTTACTCGCGCTAACTACCTCCAACAATCTACTGTTATTAGATTACACACGTTTCGCATTTACTGTCGCATATATGTATATAAAATGTCATTACAATAGAACAAAAATCGAAGTATGACAGGCCACAGGAACGTACTAGGTACCTACGATTGGAACGTAAATTATAGCTATGGAAAAAAATATATAATGTACTTAGGTACAAAAACTGCAAAGAATGTTAGTTTTCGTTATGAACACGCTTAGTTTCACCTGTATAAATGTAACGGAATCTTCGATCGTGATTTTGGCCCACTTTTAACGATCAGATTTGAAACAAAAAATTGAATAATATAATAATAATAATTTGATCGTGAAATTGCAGACGTTTGCTCTTTCATCCTACTTAAAATATTTCTTTTCTTTAGGTCTCAATATTAAATTAAAGCGTACGGCATGGAATCTCTTTATTTTGTTATTTATATAAATGTCAAATGTCTTTGACGTAAAATAGCGAAAAAGTCAGAGCTTACATTTTTTAGCTGTGGCCAGCGGGCAAAGTTACAATACGAACACAACATAATTCGTTTGTTACATCGGACACTGACTTACTAATTCCTTTGCTACCATAGACGATCACATTTTTATATAAGTTTTTAAAAAAAGAAACTTAACTTTGTTGATGGTTTAATAGAGACATGTTTCCATTTTGAGATTAGCGCTGTGCCCTGGTGTGTGTGTTTTTATGCAAAAATAATGCGTATATCAAAAAATTATTTGACCACAACTTTGCAAATAATCTTTGAATTTCATTGCTTTTGAAAGATATACGTACCGCGGCTTTATACAGATTTCTGAATACTTAATTTACTCACAATTTTATTTTAATAGCTCAAATTAATTTAATAAATATTCATTATAAATGCCATTTCGTAAAAAAACGATACGATGTTTCTTTTAATAACTGTTGTAAAATACGAGCATTTATACTGAAAGACTAAGGCGAAATCGCACATAATGACCGTCGTTTCGTATGTTGCAAATATCAATCGCTAAGATAATTGCATTTCAAACCAGTTTATATTCGAATTTAAAAAAACGAAAATATATTTTATTCAATTCTCTCAAATACGATAGAATACGAATTTTAAACAGAATAGAAATAAAATAAGAATAGAGATAGGAAATGTAAAGATAGAACCACACTGGTGTTGCATACTGTCGCGTCTGCAACATTAATGTTTTTATACATACAGTATGGTTAGAAACACATTATCGAGGCGCCAATACTTTGTCACGTCACGTCTCACTAATGTGTTTCTGATCATTCTAAATGAATGTATGAAACCGATATGCTAGTGAGGCGAGAACATGACAAAGTGGTGTGTTTCTGCCTTAAGCAATGATATTGATTACAATTTATCAATTCAATGTCGAGTCTTTTTCCTGCGTAATGTTTGTTAAGGTGCATCTCGCCCCAACACTATTATACATATTCTTTAACGAAAAGAACTAAAATATAGAAACACAGGCAGTTATAAGGACTGGCGACAGAAGTGAAAACTAAAAACGAGAGGGGAGGCTTGACAATAAATCAAAAATAAATAAATAATCAACAAAAATGAAGCCCTGTTTCTTAAAAATAAAATTTTAAATACTTTTTAAATATTGAATACAAGCAAAATAGAAAAAAAAAATCGTCGAAACTCTCCCAAATTCAAATAAGCATGTTTCTGACGCATGTTGAGCGTGTTGTTCAGGTGAACCTATAAAATTAAGATAAGATTTTCTCATAGCAAATATATAACATGGCTAAAGATATTTTCACTTCAAAAACACATGAACAATTATATCAAATTACATTGCTTTATCGTCAGATCATGATAATTTGTGTGTTGTCAATTCTTTTGTAAATGTTGTCAATTCTTTTGTTCTTTTTGATTATAATGGACGCCATCGCTCAATGATTTTGTCGTCGTCCGCCTTGCTTTGGATTCTCATCAACAAAAAATGACCACGTGCACTCTGATTGTTTAAAATAAACAAATCATTAGTTTATAGTTTGACTTTTAAACACGTGCAACATTTTGTATGTCGATGCACGAAAGCATTATCTTTATAACAGCACGTACGTGAACTTGTTTAGAAACCACTAAAGCCGGACACAATGGTGAACCACAAACAGGCTTTTGTCCTGGAGCCACTCGAAAAATAAAATATTTAGACGCTACGCCCACGTTGCGGATCCTATATAAACATTCCTATTTGACTTTCATATCATTTTGACTGCACAAAGAGCGAGACTTTATCGAAGTGGTTTCGTGTAGGTGTCAGTGAGAGTTTTTTTTTTTCTTTTCCATCATATTTACGTCAAGTTTGATTTTAATTTCTGCGTTATCTTATTATGAAAATACTAATAAAACGATGAATAATGAATGATTCTAATTAAATAAATTAAAAAACTAATTAAGCATTTAAAAATAGTTTGAAATTTTTTCGACGTTTACGTTTTTTAAATTCTATTATAAAATATATAGTCATAATTAGACAAAGACTACTTAAATGTACAGCCAGCAGCGTCTAGTTAAAAAGAATTATATAAAAATGTTCTATTCAAACATCGATGACATGACACCTCACGACTCGCTGTAAGTGGACTCTCCTAGCTACTTGTGTGTACACTGGCTCGGTGCGCGCACGTATCGGCGGTGGCCGGCGATGCTTGTGTTTACACAATTCGTTAGACGCCACAGCGGCGTTCGAAACGCCTACGCCGAACCTTACCATTGGACACCGGCTAAATGTTAACAGTAAACACTTAATAATGTTCCATTGTGCCATCACGCAGCTGCGATGCGGCGGTGCGATGTTTATTTTCGTCTTCGTTTCTTTTTATTTCATACGTGTGCATTACATTTAAAACGTGCCATCAATCTTGTCGGCGTATCTGAGCAGGGAGGCGCGCAGTGGACGGCGATTGCGTTTTTTCGCCGGCTACCCGCGACTCCGTGACCAAACGTAACGTACTGGTAATGCAATTTTGATTAACTCCCTGTCGAAGGGCTTCTTGTAATCAACTCCGTTTATAATGGAGACATTATTTCATCGCGTTTGTTTTATTTTTTGTACGCTATCAGACGTTCAATCTTGAATTACACAAAAAGGACGTTTATTGTTGTGTACTTTAAAAATTACATTTTAAAACTTCTTTCTAAAGCGTTAATAAGCCTAAACTTTAAGCAGCCTATGTTTTAAATTGATAGGAAAAAATATATTATGAATAGAAAAAAAAAATGTTTGGAACTAAATAACTACCTGTTTAAGGAAATCTATCTACTTTAGAAAGGCGATCCCATAAGTTGTTTGTTCTTTGATTGTCAATTTCTATCGATATCAGCTGCACTAAACAGGATTTTCGCAGTCTAAAAGCATAGAGGATTGATCCCCAAATGATTATAGTGTTAGTGGGGAGGGGATGATAACCGAATTTCTTTTCTACATAACTATGATGGCAATTGCCAAAGATAATGTACGAGACACAATCTAATACTCCCGCCCTAACTACATACATATTACAGAACCCAAAGTCACAAACCCAGTGGACAGGAGGACCAACACACATAATGGAAAAAGGTTATATTAACTTCGCACCTTATTAAAAAATATATTTTATACACTGTTATCCGCTCTATTAGCACCCTATCTTTTTTGCTGTACAAAAAATAGTCGGTGTTAATTTGAAGAACGAAGGAAATTTACACGGCAAGAAATGGTGAGGTCGATACCTCAGGTGAAGAGGTAATAGGTTTAAATATATATTGACAATATGTGAAATATTGTCAATATATATATCTAAACATAGATGATGATGATGATGATGATATATAGAGATCACGTACACAATATGCTAATTTGAATGGATATACTGAAATATGATCGATCGATTTTATTGCAATTAGCAATTATCCTAACCAAATTGGTTCCCAGTTCTACTCCAGTTGAGATTTACAACAAAATGTATATTAGACATCAATTTTTAGTTTTGTTAGCCCCAAACAGGTTACATATTATATAAACATCGAAAGTCGGACGTTTAACAAATTTGGTATTATACCCTTTTTAACATTATTATTAAATAAAATTAAAAAAGATCGACATAACAATTGTGTGCAGCGAGTTTAGCGTATTACTATCAAGTTGTGATCTTATAAGTCACAAAAAAGTAGTACTCAACAGATAACAAGACGCGTGCAACACGCAAGACGCTCGTAAGCTCGTAACGTTGACTTTCACTGGAACAATTGCGCTGAATAAAAAATATGTCGGTAACTCACGTACTCCATACCTCATATGGGCGTAAGTGATTAATCAGTCACTTAAATATCGCTAAGCTACAACAAAGACTTTTATGTAAGACGTTTAGTGACGTGACATGATAAAGCGTAGTTTTCTCTAATTTGGTTACTTCCATTCTTATAAACGATTAAGTTGTGCAAAGAAATTACATTTAAATGCATTTATATATTAATAATGTCATCAAGTAAGAAAGTTTGAAGAGAAACGAACTGAACTCGATTCCATTGTTTTAACGCCTTTCGTATTCCGGTGCAAGATTGAATGCGAAAAGTATTTTAAAATATATGAACAAATTTTAAATTAACGAAAATATGATTTTATAATTTGTACAGAATGTAAGGATTATTTAAATTTTCTATAACTTCTTTTACTTCAATTTCTATACACTCTTTATGCTTATTTTGAACGGAGTGCCACATCACACCACGTTTGAAAAAGGACCAAATAGTTAGCACAGCAACAGTCTGTTAACTACGAGAAGCGAGTTCGACCACCGGCTCAAATTTACCCAAGAAATAACTTTTACATAATGCACACGTGATATGTAGAGGCGAGGCGCGAACTTTAGGGGTAAGTACACACGAGGCGTGAACGCTAAAACGCGCCACAAATACTAAGGTGTGAAAAGTCCCTCCGCGGTCCTCTTTTTGTGACGGATAAGCTGCTTACCGTAGGAATTCATATACCTAAAGACCACTACCCTGCAAGCTTCTATCAAAACCGACTCATTTGAATATTCAACTCAACCTCTTACAATATAGATTCTGTAGCTTTGAACCGTCCCATGCTTTACTATAAGGCCGTATTATAATAAGAATATAAAAAATATACCACAAAAACTTTTTAAGTTGTATGCTAGGACACATCAGAAGAAATAAACAAAGAGATTGTACATTGTGACTGTGAAATTTATTTTAATAAAAGTCCCTGAATTTAGAGATACAAAACATACTACTTGTAATATATAACATCAGTTCCTCGTTCCATCTCATTCGTCTTACCCACAATCACGCAACTCTTTCTAACAAATTGTAATCAACTATTTTACATATTTTAGGAATAACATTTCATTTATATTGCGGTATCTGCTATCGGAAAAAAACGATGTAGCCAATCATAATTTAAAAATGAATCAATGTTGCTAGATGTAGAACTAAGTGTTGCTACTAAATAAAATGAAATGTTATAGTTTTTTATCACAATATTATTGATATCCTCGGCCGCAATGTGAAGTGGCAATAACTTATAGACGAAACGACCGATTCGAATTGATTTTGAATATCTTTTAGAATGTTCCACGTTGCCATTCTAACTTTATCAACTATAAGATAGAAAAGTGTAATAACAGATATTTTATTACTGTGACAAACTTATCGATTTTTTTTGTTTTGACAAGATAAATATTACAACGGTCAGATCTAATGTTTTCACAGGTGCAAAAGATTTATAACAAAAATGAGTCAGTGTTATTCAATCTAGCAATCTAGCTGTATAGGCATTTCTGGCTTCTAACAAAGTAAAAACTCGGAAACGTTGCAATTAGTTTTTTTAATATTTATCATTGACTTTATATATTTTTTGTTACAATGCTAGTTGACCTGGATCGAAAGCAAGCTGCTTTCCGAACATTCCCGTTTGTACAGTTGTTAAGATAAAAATACTAGCGTCCTCAGCTAACGGTTTTCCGATGTTTGAATTTGAATTAAAAATTTGATTATACGTTCTCTATTGCGAAGCCTTAAAAATACCCGAATCTCGTAAATCGCTTAAACATCTATATAACAGAAGATTTATATATATATAAAGATAATACATTTTATAGATACTATTCCCGAACTTCAGAACACTTTTTAACTCGACAAAAAATTACATGGTATAATAAAAAATCAACAACATCACGTGTTAATAAGCTACCTAATTAATTAACATAGAAAAAAACATTAACTCGGAACGTCATAAGCAATTGTCGTTTATTAAAATCACGCTGGGTGCATAATTAAAACGAAAATTGGTCGTCGTATGATGGAAGTGTCAGCGACGCGGTTGCTCCGTTCAAGTCCGTAACATATCGGATGTCGCCTCGCGTGTCGCAGTATTACGTTACACCCACAGGGCAAGCGAGGCATTCGAGCGATGTTAAGAAATTTTACGAGAAATTCTATTACACTAACACCAAATCCGATTTAAAGTTATGTCTAAATTATGACTAACCGTCCGCACTAAATTGAGACCTTAAGACTGGCCGGTTAATATAGATTCAAATGTATTTATAATTAATTAAACTTGGACACACATGTCGCAGTATTCATGACTTTTCCACAAGTTTATTTATTACAAATTGTATTGAATGATCATTAATAAAATATCCGAAACCGTAGGTACATACAAAATTGAAATGTTATCAAATGAAAATCGATTAAGTCATTGATATGAATTAAAAACACATGATTATTGAAATAAACATCTTGTAATGCTTATTTATGTTTTATTTTCTTTCATGCGCTATTAGAATGGAGTTTTTTTATCGCACATTATTCGTTTGTTTAGCACATCAGCCTTAAAAATGTGTAACAATGAAAAACGCCAACAAAAACCGATATCTTTTTGAAGTGAGGATTTTCCCGATCATCTAGGTAAAACCTTTTTCAATCGATTTAATTTGCTTGCATAATTTTGAAAATATGCAGAAATATTTATAATTTTAACGTTTAAATACTTTTTTAAAATTTAATAATTACTTAATGTCAACACAATTAAGATATAGCGAGATGAAATCCGTTTCAACCGGGTTTCCATAAGACACCTCTATCTTTTTTTTACTAGCTCTAAAATATAATATAACAATGCTGTAATAAATCTAGGAAGTAAGCTAGCGACGTTGATAACGGTCAGCTTTCGCGACTGTCATACCTACCTACGTAGAGCACAGCTTGCGGCCAATTTAGCCTTTATCGAGCGAAATCTCTAACTAAGCGCGCTCGCGTGGCTGCTATTGTTGTGTCGCCATAATGACTAGATATTGTGTTAATGCGCCCACAAAAACATTATTATAGGATAATATATTGTTCTGATTTAACTTTAAGACTTTCTAATACTACTCACAATTTAAGACAAAATTGCTTTTAAATAAATTTTGTTTCTCAACTTTTAACTAGGTGGCGTTACTATCGATCTTAGAATGAAATTATGTATTATTTTTTATAATGTATACTTTTTACAAGTCTGTATTGGTGTACGATGGTGTTAATAAAAACTCACAAGCAAATTTGGATAAAAACAATCATCCTAAGCTTCACAATTATATTAAATTGATTTTAATAGCATCGATTAGATGATCGGTGCCATTAGGTTAGTTTCAAAAGAATACCAATAATACCACAGACAATCTGCGTTTTACGCGACGGTATTTCGAGAAAGGGTTAGAGGCGGACCCCGTATTTGTTTTTTCGAACATGCATCGTTAAATGTGTCGCGCGTCTCGGTCAAAATTTTCCGACTAACGATTGATAGGCAGAGGATCGGTCAAGAAATCATCGGCCTTATGTTTTTTAGCATCCAAGATTGCAAAGGACTATAAATGGCGCGGTCGCCGCGGGCTACTGCCTTTTTCGATCGGGTATAGAACGATCGCGAAACTCTTTTTATCTTTATAATCGATCGATCTCGCCGCTTACTTTTAACTCAAACCGATGAGAATTTAAGTTTCAATCATTTAGCCTTGCATTCTAAATTTTAACTATTATACTTTCTTAACGCTCGCCTATATCTCATAAAATCTTTGTGTCAAATATCACGTTCCGAGGTCTAATTGTCTAATAGTTTCAGCTGTGATTTAAGTGAACTTACGTTATTATGACAGTTAAGTTTCTCCCTTCATATTACCTATAGATAAACTAAAAGTAAACAGGTATTGGTATTTGCACAGAAAATAAAAAAATAAAACCGTAACTTGGAAATTGCTCATATCGTATCTCGTCGAGTAAATTAAATATGTATTAGGAAACATAATAGGGCCTGTATGATGGATGAGCATAGTCATCCCGGCGGTACGGACAGGACCGGACAGGCGGGCGTCGGGTTACCTTGCCGGGACGCCTCATTAGCAATGCCATGTCACGGAATCCCCGTACGAATAACATGCCAAAAAAACTCTTACGATATAACTACATCTCTATTTGAATTGAATAATTTAAAATAATGTCTGATAAATTCTCTTATAGATAATTTTACGGTCAGCAATTTTATTACGAATAAATTTTACATAAATCTCGTTTTCACTAAAAACATTCTCAATATTTATAGCTTATTTATTATTTGAATTTAAAACTAAATTAAAAATAAAAACATTCTAGTTACGACTGCACAAATCGAGATATTTAAATTAGTGGAAATGCCAACAAAATTAAAATCGTATTTTATCGCTTCTTTGAAATAAAATTATGAATTATAAAAGATTAAATTTATACATTTTATAATGGCCGCTTAGAAAAACCATTAAATACTACTAACAATAGGTGTCTGCATCCTTGATACAGGTTAAACAATTAAAATATGAAACTATTTTAGACATGACTCCGGAAGTTGTGGTGCATCATACAAATATTATGATACAATGTTTAGAATATTCTAATACAAGGAATATTATAATTCGATATGGATGCGATGAGATTTAGTCGTATTAGTATTCAGCGCGTGCGATCGTGGCCCGCGCCAGCGCTTCCTTTGTAACAACACTACGCCTCTCATAAATTATTCATAAAGTCCCACACATCCCAAACTCACAATTTTCGGCAAAATGTCTTCCAGTCGCTGTACAAAAACTCTTAGGATTTATTTCAAAACCTTCGATTTTTAATTGGACCATCAAAAAATGTAGATTTTGAAAAAAATCTTCGATACATAAATTAGCAATTTACTTTGCTTTCTTTATTCGAAGTTCAATCGAAAATGTTAATATGTTTCCAAAATACAGAAATAGTTAATCGACAATGACGTCAAGTGGCATTTAAAGACAGAGGGTAATTGCAATCTGGTTTTACGAATGTGGCAAAATATTTTTATTTTTCTAGTTTTGAGCATTTACAGACAGCATTTTTTCATTTGCAGACAGGTTCTATGTTCATATTATTTTAACTTTTAAATCAGACAACACATATGGAACTTGTAATAATAATTTTAAGACTGTTTCCTTGGTTGGTTTAGACCATCCAAAGCACGTCGTTATATATATTCGTCGATATTTCTATATAGCAGGAACAGGAACTTCTGCGATTATTAACATTTAGAAAAAATGTTTTAGAAGCCTACATCAGAGGATTTTTAAAGGCAGATGATTTAAATGGTTTGTTAACTTTACCAATTGGATAAGAAAAAAAAGGATTAATCAATAATTATTATTATTCCTTTTTCCCAATCCTACAAAAAAAATTATCAGTTTAATATAGAACTCATTAAATAACACTGTAATTCCAAATCGACTTATAAGAACAGCGTAGATACTCTGTTTTGAAAGGCCAAGAACGCAGTTTCTATTGTATTGAGAATATACAGAGGCTTCGTTTGTCCCCCATTCAAAAAGAACCCTACATTATATTTGTTTATTTAAAATTTGATTCATATAGAGAGGAACGAGAAAAGCATTAATTAGACGTATGTTTGTCTGCTTGCGCTACAATTTATCACTCTGTAGCGCTACAATTAACGTCGAAGCTTCGAGAACGAATTATAAAAACAAACACCAAGACAAAGTATTCCTTCATGTGACCCACATACGTTAATTAGCAGGGCTTCATTCACAGTAGGCCGTGTTCAATGGAAGTGTAACAATTTGCTTTCAACTATAGAACTTTATAATAGTGCTAATTGAATCTAGATCAAAGCTAACTAAACGTTTAAATCTAATATTGTAACGTTAGTATGTTAATTGACGTTTGCCTGCGCTGATGTATTCAATTGCCCCTTCTAAGAAGTTTCGTCCTCGATTTGATGTCTAGTGGTGAAACCAATGGGGTAAAAGACCTAAATATTCTACAGATGTGTACTACAAGGACTACAAGTATCGTATTTTCAATGAGTATAATTCAATGAACTAACAAATTGATACTGATTGTAACGTATTGACGAAAACTATCAATATATTGGAATGACAAAGTTGTAATGCATTTTTAACCATACCTGATGACGATACAATGTATCGTTAAACCATTTTATTTGTAAAATTAAAACATGACAGGTCTGGTCGCTAGATTCACGACCAACTAGGTCATAGTCATTATTTTAATCAACGGCATTGTAATTGAAGCTTTTCGTATGTCATTGATGGTACTACGCATCTCTAATACGAGGCAGTGAAGTCTGCAAAAAGTAAAGGCGTCATTGTATATGTGTTTTGTTTGTTTTTTTATTTGTTTACATATTATATATGTAAATTAATAAAGAGTACGTAGCCAATCGCAAACAGTTTATTGGCGATAAATATTTACTCAAGTATAAAGTACTACAGATATTTTTGGTAGAACTTACGCTAATGTTGAATGCATAATTTGTTCCACATCAAGATAGAATATTTGTAAACAAACAAGCGTCACTTACCGATATCATACATGGCGGCTATTACACTTTTTATACATTCATCGGAAATGTTGTAATTTTGTGGAAATCGTGAGATAGAGTGAAGTGAAATTGTCGATAGCTAAAATTAATAAGTAACATTTTGGAATTTACAAATTTTAACATAAAAGGTAAGGGTGTAACATTCGTTTACAAAAATACACCTTGATGTGACACAAGCCATATGATTCAACATTCGTACATATACAATACTTATACAACATACAGAACTTTTGGTATGCTTGCCTGTGTGTAAGTGGACATATGGCGCGAGCGTTGGATTACCGCTTAACGAACATACGTTATCTGACGTGATTGAGCAGCAGAGGACGTAATAAAAATGTTTCTGTGCGACTCGGTTAGTGGAGAGATGATAGTTATGGGGGTAGCGTTCAAGTGTCATGGGAATCAGATTCGTCCTCTATTAAAAACTTTACAGATGCCTCAATTAAAATGTCTATCTACCTTTTATGTAGTTTATTGGACACTCTAAACTAATTTTATATCGAGTGTTAAATTTGACAATTAAAAACGTAACGTTCACGAAATTCATGACAGTGTATTGTACTGGCAACTTCCTAAGCTTAGTTAAATTGAGGTTTTATATACGATAACAAGAAATTGTGTTATTGACCTTTAGCCTGCATAAGATGTAACTCTTAAATGTGTAAAATTTAGCAGTAAAGTAATTTCCCTTCAGATTTATCAATATTTTTGTAGAACAATAAATGTGAATGAGTTAAATGAATCACCAACATCCCCATATTTCGCTATCAGTATGCTGTTGGGTCTTTCGATGACATGCGGTACTCCTCACACGACAATTCTCGTCTTCTTCTTTTCAGTTAGAGTTCAAAATTAACGATTAGTTTGTAAACAGTAACCTAACCTGTGACCTTCTGCTTCATTTTATTGTATTATATATTGTGCAGCATTCCCTAGTTGTCAAACGGGTCTACAGTTTCAAATAATCTATGCACAGAGCTGTATACAAATTACAAGTCGTTGTCGAGTGAGTCGAGGACGGGCGCGCTCGAGGCGCTCGAGGCGAACATTTCGACCGTCTCGGAACACGTGTCGCTGATTGCCCTCAATTGGCGAGCGAATAAAAACAATCGTCGCTTAAAAATAGCCGTGATTTCATATTCAACATGTGATGGATATTCGCTTTCAGTGGGAAGGGTGGTTCCCATAGCGGGCCGGGCCATGTGAAATGTCCTGCTGCCGCGGTCCCAGGCTACGACGCCTCACTGAAACCGTAATGATTTTAATGAAGAACCGCTGCTTCGGATTTTAATAGACGTAGTTGTTTGTTGCTTTTTTAATTAGCAAATGTTATAACTCTGGTCCAATTTTATGTTTCGGAAAATGATTGTTTTGGAAATTACTAATATCATATAAATGATTCATAAGATTGCAATGTGTAATTGTTCACTTGCTTTGTGTAAAACTTTCTTTCGAATGGAATACGTTTCGTATGTAACATATTTGATACAAAATAAAGAGAATAATCCCCAACCAACATATATAACTGCATAGAGAGGAGCAAAGATCGAGCCAAATGTAATGTCAAATAAATACATTGGTGAACCTTTGTGGCCTTCAATTTTGCTATTGAAGTGGTGATAATGGCGTCATCATCAATGGCGCACTCCTGTCAAATCATTATAACGTAATTGATGAATAAAATACTAAGTCAACCCATTACTTGTTCGATGGCTCCGTATCCTAAAAATATTCCCTTGATACATCATGCAATGTATTCAACATTATTATTAACCATAAGGCGTGATTGAGGTCAATCACTATCCTACTTTTTTGTCGAGATGGAACAAGGAACAGGATCTTCCGGGGCCGTGTTACCACGCTCCATTGAGTCCGGCAGGTCGCCATATGGACAGCGCATCGCAAGCATCGACTGTTGCTTTATCGTCACCCATGTGCAGATAGCCACTTCCGCCACGCTTCACTCACAATCACATGTAGGTCGCACTCAGGAAATAAAAACCGCAAACTATTTTCCCATGAACCATTTTTACAATATGGTAATGGTTATCGTAACAAAAAACTTTTTCATAAACTGTTGTGTATACTATATATACTAAATTGTTGTTATACATGTTGTCGCAAGTAACAATAAATGACTGACCATGGGCGCCGTTAAAAAGTATTTTTTTTTACTTCACCGTGTTGTAAGCTAAGTACAAGTTGTAAGTTAACCAGTGCGAACGAATATTTGACAAGTTTCGTGATAATACATCGAAATCTTAACTAAATTAATTTCGTTCTTTCGGCTTCTTACTATATCTTAAAATTTTATTAAGAATACCATCTGTTGACCAATTATTAATATTTAAATATATGTATAAGGAATGTTGAAATTAAATAACAATTGAGCTTTATCACAGAGACAGTGATCATTATTTTACGCTTTGTTAACGTAGTAAATTGGTTAGTTGAGTGGAAGACAGACAGACTTGCACACTAAAAATCGATCTTAAAACAACATAGCTAAACTGTCTCGTAAGCTCAAAATCAAAAGTACTATCAAGGTCGTATGGGCATTATCTATCATTAAATTTACTTGGTGGTGTATACGATATAACGGCGGCATGCTGGTATGTAATTTTAAACTAGCGTCTTTGTACATCAGAGATTTTTTTTCTGTTCCGCAGAGTTGACAATGTTCGTACGCACATCCGTTCTTATGCAGCTACAATGCCAATGCGTGGGGCAATTTAATTACTCAATTAATTCCATTAAAGTGACGTCATAGATGTACTTTGAAATTAAAAAAAATGTCAGTTTAAATAGCTGTCGAGGACAAGTATGTATTAAATATATTAGTTTATTTTTATACTTCACAATATGTTTTATAGTTGATACAACAAAAATACTAACTAGAGTTTATTTATATTTTCATATTTAAGGGCTCAACGTAAGTCCATTAAGTTTTCTTAAGGACTTAACCATTACTTCAATCGGAAATGACATCGCTGATAAAAAGCAGACATTATATCTAGCGACAACGACCGGTCTAATGGCCTCTCACAATATCTTCTCATTTCCAGCGAATGTTAATTTACAAAATAATAAGCGTCCATATTTTCACACAGGGTAAACAGAGATAGTTTACATGCCAAATGTTATATGGTTATTTCGTCATACACTTTTATCAATTGAATGTGTACACTCTCGAAATTAAAACCCGTCCGGGTCATCGTAAATCAGACGCTTAGAGTATTATTGTAAAAATACAACAAAGAACCTCCATAAAAAGATGTTAAGCGTTCCAAATACATGCGTTATTTGAGCGGCATCAATCCGCCGAGCGCATATCGTGCGAACGCATTATAATAGGAGGATATTATAATAAACAGATCCCGGGCCCCTCGCGCACTCCCTCCCTAATAAATATTAATGTATGAACTTGAATGCCCCACAATGCTCGACAGCCGATGCTGGTACATTGACACTCAATTTGCTTTTTTGCCAGCCCCGCCGCCATCTCGGCCCAGTTATCTTTGTTCTTACTTTCACGTACGCTATTCGTGATTAGCATCATTGCGCCATAGCTCCGATGTCCTGGACCAGATGTAAATTTAATGGACGAGATTAACAGCTCGTGTTACTAATTATGAACACAGATATTGACCACACATCCTTGTCCTTCGACTAAAAGTGAGTGCAATTAATGTTTTCTACTTCTATACATATAATAAAAATGTAACTGATCACTGTCTGTACATGGAAGATATTTGAGAAATACTATTATCGGGGCCCTTCATAAACGCAATAAAACACAAAACAATCTTTATTAGAATTTTGTCTGTTTGTCTGTGCGTTTGTTACCGCTAATCTCAGAAACGGCTTAACCGATTTAGATGCAGTTTTCACTAATGTATTGTAAGCGTCACTTAACATTTAGTGTTTGTTTTATCTCAATCGGTTTATAAATAAAAAAGTTATATCAATTTAAAGAACTATGTCTAACATTTGTGCGATAAAAATGAGTAACTAAAATAGAGTAACTATTATATAGATTATTACTGTCAAGTAAGTAACATCATTTCGTTTAAGTAAACTCGCAGGGCGGTTGACACCACGGGGCACAGCTAGTTTTGAATATTGCTATGGTTTTCATAATGAAGGTTATTTCTTTAATGTTACAATAATACACATAATAGACAAAAGTGTCGGACTAAAAGAAATTTGGAATCTCATCAAACCACTTAAAGAATTTTCGGCATTCATTCGTAGAACAAAATTCTTTAATTTGAATAGTTTGCCTAATATATTTATTATAATTATACATTTGTATTAAAAAAAAAAACAAGAGTAAAAATGTAAGCAATGTTTACGTTCTCCCTATTTATTTCTACTAGATTTGTTCAGAGATTGTGAACAACAATAGGCAAAGGCGTATTGGGAAATTCAACCTTGTTTTGTAGATCAAGCCTGAATTCAATTAGTTGTTATAACAGAGCTTTGAAACATTTTTTTACTATACCACCACGAATTGATGTCCCCTGTCACATAACGAGTTGGTTTGCACCAACTTTCGCATATTTTGGTCGCTAAGCGCTTACTTTTATAGATCTGATAAACGCATCGAAAAGCGCATCACCATTGCTCTATATCTTAATAAGTCTATTGCTCAGTAAGTCTTGCAAATTCTATTTGATCTGTATTATCAAGTTATATTTCAAATGAACTTAATACAAGCAAATAAATAAAAAAGGCCAATAAAAATAAATGACTCCAAACAAGACACGCCATACCGTTACCGTCTAATTAATGATGCCCATTAAATTAATTATCGACGAGTCAAACATACAGTCGGAAGTGGGCGGAAGGGTCACGTGCAAACAGCGAGGGATGACGAGAAAAGTTCCCGATCGACTTTCCCACGCCACCCCACGGTCAAGGGGAAACCCCACTTGTTGGTTTTGTACTCTGTGATCGACCCCCTCGTGCCGTTTCCGGACAGTGCTAATAACAATTACGTCAAGTTCTAATGTCACACCGCACGCCTATTCACGCGTTGACTTATCGATAAATAGATAAAAAATTGTTTTTTTTTGTTACTAAAAGATTTTTCCACTATTTATTACATTCTTATGAGATATACTTTGTCTCCTTGCTATTGCTTATTAAATATAAAGTTTTTTGTTCGCGGTAAGAATGTATCAAACATTGTTTGACTTGCCTTATATACATACGAGTAAATGCTAGAAACGAATCTCGGTCTTTACTTTTTTGTTTAAATTAATAACATCTTACCTAACAGAAGAACGTCATCAAAAGCACTCCGTGCGTGAAATTTAACTTGTCCTATAACATTTAGGACGTAATAAACTTTACGTCAGTTAAATTCAAAACAAACTAAGAATATTTTTTTTTATATCATAAGGGGCAAATGAGCAGCGGGTCGCCTAACATAGAAGTGATCACCGACGCCCATGAATACCCGCAACATCAAAAGATCTGTCCGAGGACAAAGACCGGTGCAGGGCGGACCAGATATACAAAGTGCAAATGCTTCTTCGATACTCAGTTTTTCTTGGTTAGCGAAGATTACAGATATTGCTGTCTACATTCCTTAAAAGGCAATAACGTAGACGCCTACTATTTAGCTTATAAAATTATAATAAACTTCGCCGTATACTATCATAAAAAAGTAGATATAAATCCGAAAGCAACCATTCAGCAACATTTCGAGTCAATGCACTGCAAAAGTTCTCATCAATCAATTTTCTCGAGATGATGTTTTCCCAAACATGACTGAAACCATCTCTCCATGCAATTCTTCACCGCTATACACTAAACTTTGTAGGTATGATTGCGATATCTTCTGCACCCAACATTTTTTTCTATTTTATTTCCATTAATTAAATTAAATGTGTCGAATGCCATAACTACCAATACTTTGTACTTATTTTTTTTTATAAAACCTAAAATAAATAGATACAAAACATTTAACATTTGTCTATATATATGTAGTTCATTCAACACACGACCTAAACTTATTCTAATGCCTCAGCCACCTGATTTATCAGATGGCAAACAATAATTAATATTTAATGTAAACAACATTGTTAGAGTATAATAAAAGCATTTAAATGTTGCAGCTGCATTGCCATTGAATCACGACGGTGTTTATCATTCTTTATATACCATTTACACATTGTTGGGATATTAATAAGGTACAAAACAACGATTCGATGCTAATTTTACACATGCAATATAAAATGTTAGCGGATTCCGATTCTCTGACGGACTGTGCCTCAGGGTAAATTGACTTCTTTTAATATTTTTATAAATGGAGGTATTTAAATTGCTCAGAATTGCTTCATCATTAGTATAGTTAGAACAAATGCTATAATTTAGCATAGTGCCTATTATTCGATACGAGATAGGGTAGATAGATATAAATATTAAATAGGGTCTTATATTACTTAAGAAAAGTTATGAATAAAAAAATCTTTTTTCTACAAATATTTTACTGTAAACACAGATGCATGAAAAACTGTCGATGTGTACCCTGCTTAATAGAAATTATGACGATGACATAATGAGAAGATATGAAGGGGTTGTTGCAAAAAAGCAAAAGTCGCGTTGTTCTTGAGTTCTATATGAATAGTAAATTTGACAAAATTCTAAAATCAACGTGCACGTATAAGTGGAATATAATAAAAGTAGTAACAGAGGTGACCCCAGTAGTATATACCAAGACTGAAGAAGAAAGAAATGTAATTTCGCTTTTTTACCTTAACACACATACACACTACCGAAAGTGTCAATATTTGTAATTTTACATTTCTAGTTATATTATGTAAACAGAGAGAGATGCAAAATTTCGAAATTAATGCATCTAACAAACAAGATTATGAAAGCAAACTTCGTTTCATACATACCTAAAATTATGTATGTATTAAAAGAAGTGTGTATTTAAAAAAAAAATTCAAACGTATGGTTGCACTAAATCAAATAACGAGTTATGAAATTTTAAAACGATGTACCTATGTATGTATGTGATAAGTGCATAACTACTTTCGTGCATTCGTGTCTATATTTTTTTAAAACTTAAAAGAAGGTAAGCAAGAAAACTTGAAACCAGTAAAATAGCCGTTTATTGCATTATGCATATTTATAAAATCAAACAATAGGACAGTTGTACGTACCTGCCAGTCCAGTCGCACTGATCACCGATCATCCCCGCCTCCGCGACGTATATCAGACCCAAAACAAGCCAAAAGTTCACAACAGTCTTCGTACGCATCTTAAAGTAATTATTTAAAACAGTCTAATAAGTTAATTCACTGTCCTAATACGACCACATCACTATAAAAAAATCCGTTTTACCTTAGCTCCATCATAATTTTGTATACAAAAAAGTTTTGATTTGACACAAAAATAAACAACACGTATCTAAATGACGCGAACGTCAATCCTGCTTTAACTTCAAAATCATACTGACGTGAAGAAAGAAATCAAAGACAGAATGAAAGAGACTGAGTCCGACTTTTGACGCCCATAAGAAAAACTGTAAGTGCGAAAGAGATAGTTGGAATTATTATGAAGAGACGACCAGCATTATATTCACTTCTCTTGTGTTCCATTTTGGCTACAGCGCAGGCAAGAATATACCTTATTGTTATATAATAAAGTCTAAGCTATAAAACTATTGGAAGCTTATAAAAGCTTATTAAAAAGGCGGGAAAGGTTTGCAAACGCTCGAGGTTTTCTTTACACGAAATCGACAGTTTACCATATTCGAATTTTAGTTTTTTTTTTACTTTCTACAAAACAATAATTTCTTCGTAGTTTATTGCTTTTGTCATCTGCATTTAATAAGTCACGTTTTTAACGATTCCGAGGTAGATAGTTATAGAAATGGGTATACGCTACTCTCAAAGTATATTATCACAGTAGGAATAAATGTGGCCGTTGCGATCCACTGGAGATTCCGGAGCCCCCAAAAACGCACTGGATTTTTTTATGGAATAAGGTGGCAAACGAGCAAGCGGATCACCTGATGTTAAGTGAACGCTACCCATAGACATCCGCAACAAGCACATGTTTTGCAGATGCATGGCCTACCTTTAATGGACAGAGAGGGGCATAGACAGGAATAAGGATATTTCCTATTCCCCGTTAACCCCTTCCCGTCCAATCCTCTTCCCGTTCCCATCCTATCTTTATGAGGAAAGGGTGGGAAGGGGAAGAGGACTGAAATTAGAAACTAAGAACATTTCTAGTTTACGCCTGTTTTTTGCGAGGTCTTGGTATTTCACCGGTCGAGCCAGACCATTCGTGCAACAGAAGTTGTTGTTGCGGGCTCTACCACTGTGAAAGTCTTTCACCCAGAAGCAGTGTATCTTGGTTAAGATTGATCCCCCAAAACCAAAAAAACGAAATAAATGTGACAAACCAATACAAAAATTAACTTTCGTAAACTTTGAAAAACATCACAAACAATCATAAATATTTTGGATTATACTACTAATTTAACCCAAGACTCGTAGCGTAAAAACTAAGTATTACTGAGAGACTGTTGATTCAAACGTTTTAATTCTCATAGTGTGTTCTACATCAAGATATAATTTTTGTAAACAAGCAAACATCACTTTCCACATATGGCGGCCATTACACTTTCTATATTTTCATCGTAAATGTTGTAATTTTGTGGAAATGGATTAGATAAAGTGAAGTGAATTCTATTATTTATAAGGTAATGTGAGAAAACATTGTTTTAGAAAATACTTTGGAGTTTACGAATTTTACCATAAATTCCATCTTGATGTGGACAAACAACCATCATATAATAATGTACTTACTACCTTGACTACTTCCCTGCAAGACATGAATATGGTATATGGTTAGATATAGTAGTCGTTGAAAGTCTTATGACGCGATGCCGCGTAGTCGGTCTGACTCCGATTGAAAAAACCGACCGGAATCTGATTGAATAAATTTAACGCGTTGGTAATAATGACTTACAATTTTTCAAGTAATTAGGTTCAAAGAGAACGCTGACTGTTACATTTAGAACACTTTCTATATTTCGTTTGATCATTTAAGAAAAATTTAAGTCTAAATGATAAACTTAGGCCTTTAATGTGACTTATGAAATAATTATTTTTACTTAATAGGATGATGACACTGTACATGGATAGACGACTAATCTTTAATTATTAGACATTGAGGGACAGAGATGTATATTTTTATTTCATATTTAAACTAAAACACTTATCTTCTATCCTAAGATCGAACCGCCGCCGAATTACCTCTCCAAAGTAATAATTACTCATCCCCAACTTTTTTACCTACGTGACGAGGCACATGCTTGGCCCCGAGGAAGGTATTTCGGACTAACTAAAGACATAATACAGGAATTTGTGAGCTTTTGGGTATCGTTACATAATATCAGTAATTATCTGTGAATGATGATGATGTTTTTATTTTTATTTTAATAGCTTGTTTCACATTTGATTGCCATTTTTTTTTATAATTGACATTTAAACCATAAATAACATATATTACCCGCCCACTTATAAAATAATTCTTATAATTTTCATCGTCGTTTTTAATACTGTTTTGTCTAAAAAATATATAATGCATTATAAACCCGATCAGCAAGACATTATAAAATAAATTGTAATATTTAAAAAAATGTTTTATGATTATAAATAGGCACTTATCATTCATAGGATCTTATATGTGCGACCATGTTTGTACAGATAAGCTAAATCAATAGTCCGTGTTTGCCGGTCGGTAGATAGCCCCTTTGTCGCTTTTGTCGCGTGCTTGCTCAGGCCCTGATTCGGCTCCTTATCTATCACAATTCGTCGCAACTTGACTCATGTTGTATTTAACCGGAAAAATGTTCATTACTTATTTGTGAATGTCAGTCATTGTTTGAGTTAATAACCTACACAAAAACCTGAGTTCTACAAAAATATACATTAACAGCCAAGGGCTTGTTACCCTGATAGCACCAGGTATAAATAAATAAATAAAAATATGCGCTCACGCCTGTAAGACGGAGGGGTAGGCAGAGATTTTGTATTTCTATTTGGCGCAATCCTGACACACCTCTCAAGCTTCTTCTCCGTCCATACATCTATACATACATGCTCGTCGGTTATGAGAACTCCTTATATCGCCCTTCTTTAGTATGTTACTAATCTGATCGATATAAGTTCTCCTTGGACGTACCCTGCCAACGTCTAATACCACGTATGTTTTAAAAAAATCGCAAATGTTTTCACCTATAGCCCCTTTAGGTCAATTAGAGAGCGAACTACTCCAAAGAAGACGCCGACTGTTACCGTCGTGTACTTACTAACGCACTGATAGTTCATACTCGGCATCGATGACTTGAATTTTGTATTGCACTCATTGCACTGCAATTACTTTGTTACTTTTGCATAATACTTTTCAATGTTTTAAAAAAAAATAAAAACGGTTTAGTAGTTTCCAAGGTTACCATGCAATCAAAAAACTTTCCGCATATAACATTATACTGTAGATATAAATAAATATATAAGAGCATTTTATCTTGTTACATTGTTGCGTTCTAACAAATCCGTCCTAACGGACTAAATACCTCGGACACCGACAGCCCATAACAATGTTCGTATAACAAAATTACCTTTATTTAATCTTACATCCTGTCGCCAGATGGTGAACTATAAACATATTATGTTTCGCACTAAATCTTTGTTACACTATGGACCAGTTTTATTATATTGCGATTGCATTATGATATCATATCGAATCGTCTATTGTCTAATTTTAAAACAAAAGACTAGTCAAATTTTAGTAGGTAGCAATATCTTTAGTCTTTGTCGGATTGTCCTATAATGTGTTTCAGTTTATTCTATAGTTGAGTTGTTATTATAAGATTTATATATTTTTAGCATCCTCCCATTAGTTCAATTTGTATGTACATCATTTATGAATGTATGTCTATCTGTCTCTATTCCCGAGGAGGGTTGGCGTCAGGCAGGCGACCGGCCGTAATAACTATTTCTAAATTATAATTTGTTAGCCAAAACCTATACAGCATGGACCACGGTCATACTGTCCCGACTCCACATGAGTGGGAAAAAAAAAAGGCAGGGAGGTGATGATGTCTATCTGTCTGTCTCCCTCTCTTTGACGTATGATACTTAAGTTAGAATAAAAGTAAATTATTTAGAACCTAAGTACTGAGCTTGCGAAGATTAACTCAATTTTTTTCACGTATAACAGAGAGTGTACAATTTGTAGTCAAAATAAATTGAAAATTTCTAGGTACGTAAAATATCTAGTAAAAAACCAGCTTTAGCTCTTACGTCAGAATAGTTATAAAAACCTTTTGTTAACCAATATGAGGAGACAAGAGATATACGAAAAGTTATGTAACTTCAATTAAATAACTATATATCTATGTCCTGAAATTTCTACTTAATTTATAGAGACCCTATTCCAATTAGGCTTCATTGAAATCTATCGTTAGATATAAACATCGCTATCTAACCAAAACAAAGATTACAAAACAAAACTACCCGAGCTATGACAACTTTGCACTTATAACTCATAAGTCGTCTACACCACAATAGGTTCAGAGTTACAATGTTACAGTGGATATTACAAATCGTTTGTTTGAATATCGCTTTGTCTTTAACTAGTCATTTTATGAGCAACTGCATATGGTATAATAACACGTGTAAGTTTCTCCCATTTTATTCTACTTCTCCTTCTTTCCAGCCAAAAGTCGTACACTGATGGACATAGGCCTCCCCATCGATCGCCGTAAAGATCGGTACCCTTGACCAGATCGTCGATTCATCTTGTGGGAGGTCTACCTACGCTGTGTCGACCTGCACTTAACCGCCATTCCAGTACCTTTCGGCCCCATCCGCCATCAGCTCTGCGAGCAATGAGTTGGCCCATTTTCCTTTAAATTTTGCAATTCTTTTTATTATTTCGTACACATTACCACGCTTCATGATATATTATTGTTTACCGCGAATATAGAAACAAATCGTAAATAATTACAATTTTTTTAAGTTGAAATTTTTCATTACTTCAAGGTGTTGAAGATTGCCCAGAATGGATGGTTTTGGTCAGAAGCAACTGCAAACAAGTGTATTGGTTACGACAACGGACTTGCGACCACCCCGAGCCAGCATTGGAGGGTGTATCTTGTGGTTTTTCGAGATGTGATTGTCCAGAACCAATGGTGCTGGATACCAATTCCTCATATTGCTACGATGCCGATAGCTGCCCCACTAAGCGAATAGATGAAAACGTACAGATGTAGAAAAGCGCGAGTGAATCAGTTCCTAAAGTTGAATAGTTGATAATTATTTAGTAACTGTAACCGTGCTAAAAACAGAGAACAGTGAGAGGCAACGCTAATGACCCAATAATTAAGAATACGAACAGCTAAAAGAAGATTGTGAGGTTTTTTTATAAATAATAAAACTATAACTTGATAGGGTCACGATATTACGCAAGCGATGAAGATTACCATCTTATATCACACTCATTTTTATTAGCTATGGTATGATGTTGATACATTCAAGAAAATAGACAATAAATTACTATGGCTAATTCAATTCATTCTCCCTTTGATTGATTCCACACCACTAGCAATCCGATTAAAAGCATGATAATAAAATTATTAAGAAGATTGGATAACATATAACATAAAAAAACATCTTACCCCAAGATATTCCAGGGATCTCTTGACAATTTATTTCTTCAAATACAAACATATGGAAGACTTTCTAGGACACCTTAATACTTTAACGTTCAGGTACAGACTTTATAAGGAGAATGATCGTTTTGCTAAGCATTGCAGTTAGCGAGCAAAATATTGCTTAATTTTGGCTTGTGAATGAAATGACCTCTATTTCATTCACACGCCAAGATAAGCTTCTAAACTTTTGAGAAATGTTAGACCTTTTTCATTAAAGTATTGCCCGGGGAACGTTAATTAAAACTCCATTTATTTACTTAATAGTTTTACTCTCACTTCATACGAACTTAGAAAAACTAGGAAGGATTTGTAGGTAAATTTCAAAACGGAACTTGCACTGTGCTTTAATAACAATAGTTCATATTATCATATGAAATTTGTAAAAAAATGTGAAGGTTTATTGTTCATGTTGTCCGCAGTAAGATTTTTTTTAATAAATTTTGTAAGTTGTATAATATTTTTGTTTTACTTTGTAACCCGATTTTAGGAATATTTTTATAGAATTCAAGAGGTTTTTACAGGCTTTAAATATCTAAATAATAATTTGTTACAAAAGTAGATATACATTTGTATTTTCTTGGCTTAATGATTAACGTCAAAACATTCCAAGGCAAGGCCGAGATGTCAGTCTGTCAGCTTTTGGGAATTTGACATATTGCATGACAGATATTGTGTGGAGAAAAAATAAAAAAAAATATAATTATAATTTTTTTAACCGAAAACAAGTGTAAATAAAATCAGTTAATCTAAGCAACTATGTTACGAATCTGTTATCGAAATATTGCATCACAACGCCGGTGTAAACAGTTGTCTTTAACAGACTTCAAAGAAATTGCGCCCAATACGAAATGCATAACTTCTGTTCAAAAAATAATAGGAAGGCATTACGCAAATAAATTAAATGAAGATAACAAATTAGAGCGAATATACTATGGACCGTTGACACCTCAAATTAAGGCCGTCAAGATATTTTCACTCTCTTCTAGTGCAGCTGGACTGTTGGCACAACCAATAATTTTAAAAGAAGCGTCCAGTATAGGGAGTACATCTCTGCTAATAGCAATTTGTTCGGTTGTGGGTTTCTTTACATTTGTAACTCCATTGCTATTGCATATAATTACGAAAAAATATGTTACAGAGGTATATTATGACCCAGTTACAATGAACTATACAGCAATAACCTTCAATTTTTTTCTTGTTCCAAAAAAGGTAAGTAAAATTTAACGCTGAGATTAAATTATTAAAAATAGAACTTGAAACTTGAAGTTTAAACAATTATAGTGTACCCAAGCTTCTTGCTAGAACCCAGTTGTTATATATATTTTTTTTTAGATAACTAACTTATTAATAGCTATAATAATTATCCTTTTAAGTTTTTACAGAAATACTTATATTAATAGATTAGTGTGAAAACCCTAAATATTTATAATTTTGAAGAGTTTCATATGCATTATTAACCTAATTGTGGGATATAGGATAGAATGGAGAGCTTACTAACCTCTGGTTAAAAAGAGTGAATCTTATAATGATTTTGTAAACCATTGTTGAACCAACCATATATGTTTTAGTTGGAGTTCAAAGCAGATGATGTAGTGGTCCCTGATATTCCTGGAATGTTCACAACAATGCAAGCTAAGGGCACTCCGCTGTTCATTGAGGCAAGACATTTTAATGACCCATTGCATTATGCTAAAATAATGGGCTATGACAAACCTCTAGACTTTAAACTAGGCAATTTAGAGGAATCAGAAAACAGTAAAAAGTAGTCAGTTAAGTGTTTGTTAATAGTATTGTTAATTAAATAAATGTTACTTAAAATTGTATTGTTTTGTGTATCCTATTGGTATTATAAAAACGATATATCTTGTAGTAGAAATTAAAGTATGGTATAGTTGTAAACAAATATAAACATGATCAACAAACAGGCAATCTCTAAAGTGTTTAGTATATTTTATTTAGTTTAAAAGTAACTAGAATTATATGCTGCACTGAAACCAATAAGCATTCAGGTTATGTTATGTATGACATATGGATTGAATACTTCATATCTAGCTATGCTTCCTACACGGTGGTTTATAACAATATTTGTAGCTATTACTATTTGAAGTTACTTCACATGCAATTCTATATTATCACCGCCATAACACATACGGTGCCAGTATGCAAATGACTATGAGATGGCCAAATGTCTTTTTCAAAAGCAAGGCATTTTATCATAGCAAAAACGCAAGCTAACAAGGGGGTTAACAAGCAACAGGTTGGCTAATGTTAAGTTATGGTCATGATCTCAAACATCCGCAACACAAGAGGAACTATTGTGGGAAAGTAGTATGCTCTATTCTTTAAAGACCCTAAGTCTTATTCAATAAGACATATGGCTAGAGGCAGATCATTCCACAATGTGGTTGTGTGAGGCAGGAAGTAATGCGGTAGTGAAATGCCAACCATCAAGATGTATGGTAATTGGAGCTCTGTAATGTTGAGTTAGAGTTTGGCTTACCAATTCCGCCTATTGACATCCGCCACAATTAGAAGTCTTGATATTGCTAGCCTTTAATAATGAGGATAGATAAAAACAACCGGTCAAGGAACTCTGTGTATGTAAGAGAAGGTACTGAGTTACCACAAACTATTAAGATATGGTCATCAAGTGTTCATTCATTCATTGAAAAAGATTCAAATTCGTTTTAGTTACGGCACCATCATATCATGTAATAATAGCTATTGGTTTTTATTTCATCATGTGTGTAGAAAGTAGTGTTGTTATAGCAGAGGCAGATTATATGTTGAAAGTGCCCTAGGCAAGCACCTCATAGGTGTCCTTTTAGCACACATATTGTTAATTTAAATCCATAGTAGTATTATAAAACATTAATGTCTGGAGTTGGTGTTGCTATATGTATGGTAGAGGGTAATTTTATGTTATATTTTTCCTTGTTTAAAAATAAATAAGTTTAAATTATAATTTCGCGCCCCTAGGCTTGTGCCTAGTTTGGCTTATGAATACTCTGCCTCCTTCTTATTCTTATTAAATTATTTAAATTATTTACAATTTAAATAAATATTAGGACAGAAAAAAACGAAGTGTGTTAAAATATTTTTTATTTTAAAATAATAATTTTTACTATAAAATATAAATAGTGAAATCATACTTAATGTCAACATCAAAACTCAAAAAATACATAAATTTTCAACAAAATGTTGACTAGACAAAATGAAGACAATGCTAACCAACTAATTTTATGGATTTTATCGCGTTTATTCAATGTTCTTATTCCCGATGTTTCGCATATAGCCGAAGAAGTCATGTGATCATCGGTCACATGACCATGACCATGAGTGCTGTAAAGTACTCAAAACGCCAATTACAAAAACTTAAAATAAACCCGATAAAATGCGTAAATGTGTTTTAAACTCAATGTGTAGTATTTGCGTAAATATAAGAAATCATTCTGGAATGTCATTTATTAGAAGAAAAAACATAATATTTAAATTAACAAATTTCAATACACATTTAATGAGTTCAGCATTATAAGATAAAACATTACATTAAATAATAAATATTCTTAACTTGTACATGGTGATGGAATGTGCCTGTATGACAAATGTTGATATTTAACTGTAATATGGGTAACCCATATACATAGACGGAGATTATTGATATCCATTTTCCAATTCAAACTACAAACAAAAAAAAAACATTTTCAAATTCAATTGTGAATAAAACAACATGTACTATTTATTCTCTCTACCAAAATCTATATAAGTAGTTGGTAATTTCATCTTATTTCAAGAACAAACTGAATGTTTGAATAATAATTGAAAAATCTCATATTCCTGTATTATCCTCCTATCTTATATATCTACTACTGATATGAATAGCATAAACTTCATATTATTTTAACGAATATCAAAATATATATTTACTTAAACTTTTAAATACACATTGTACACGTTAATCCTATGGATGTTATGTACAAATTCGATAATATACACATGTAATAAAAAATGGTCCGAATAACATGCATGCATGGGGCAAACAGACTAGTGTCTTTTTCTTTTTAATGTGGTATTTATTCCATGTGTCAAGCTATAATATTCTAAAGCTTATTGTTGTCTTTTATGAGATGATCATTAAATTGTATATTAAAATTAAAATAATTAATACAAAAGATTTTCTTAAAATATTATAACCTATAAAAATATGTTAATTTTAGAAAGCGCATTTTTATATGGAATCATTGATCTTATTTACAAAAGCATTTAATAGTATACTTAAATATTGTGAGTTATATTACACACTAATAATGTTTCACTACAGTTACAAAGTAAAAGGCAAAAAGAAGCTTCGGCTTCACCGGAAGTACTGTCGCTAAAAGTGCTTGAGGGAATCTAATCATTGCTTGATTAGCCCAGAATGCCTGAAAATAATAAATATCTATTTTCTAAGGTATGTTCTTGCAATGCACATAAAAATATAAAATCCTGCAATACATCATAAGATGAATGTTGTCTACAAATCAATTTTTGGTGGTAATATCTCACACTCAAAGACATATCTGAATTATTGTTTATAATTGAACATTAAAATAAATGTAGGTATTGACTAATTCCAGGGCCGGATTCAGGGTAGCATGGGCATCCGGGGCTACAGCCCTGGGGCCCCACAAGACGACACTTTCGAAAAAAAATCATTGAAATTTCGACTAGTAAACAACTTTTCCTTTGATACTTTTTTCGGTGTTTTTTCTTTACCTACAGTACTTTGTACAAACATGATTGTTTTTAAATATCAACAGAAATGATTTCATCCTTATTTGCCCACTCTGATCATGGTATCAAAATCTCAATTGGCCCAATTATGCACTTGCAATTTATTCCCAATAAATTATTTCTTGAAAAACTTAACTGAAAAAAATTATTCATTTTATTTGGAAAATAATTTGGGGCCA
>JWHW01025352.1:169165-180379 GCA_000931545.1 Papilio glaucus | reverse complement strand
AGGATAAAAATGAAATTGAGGTCAAGAACAAACCAATAAAAAAGTATGCAAGAGGAAAAAAGGTTATATATCAAGGTCTACAATAAAAACATTCATCGTTCCAAGAGGCGTCTGCAAATTGTCTGCCTACATAAGCCTGATTACGTTCACCCCGTGTGACACGGGAGATAAAGCGAGCGATAGAATTGTTTGTTCGCTAGGAAATGGGTCAGTCTTCGAGAAATTCCCTTGTAAATAACAAGACCGTCCTCGACTGTCTGATTGACTAGTGGTCATTAAATACTAACGTGATGAAACGAATTTGTTTTTCACCACAGTACGTAGCATTTTTTTTTTAAATATTCATTCCGAAGAAAATATTCAAAAACAAACATAACTATAGTCTGAAGCTAGCCCAGGCTCCAACAGCCAGTCAAATACCACGAGATGCAGATGTATACTGCAATTTATTCCATTCTATCGTTGGTTTTGGATTCTGTGATTTCTTCGACGAACCGAAAGAAATGCGAGGGAAATTGGACCATGAATGTAAATTATCCACTTTACACCACTACTCTCTACGTGTCAGCAAAGGCAGAGCAATAATATTGTGAGATCGTAGTTCTTCTGGTCTAACCGGTATATTCGTATAACAGCTAAACTAACTCGCTGTTGTCTGTGCATGCAAGATTTAAATACTCGGATTCATTCACTACCCTGCTTATACTCAAGTTGTTTGTTGTTTTCTATACCATCTTACGTAAATACACGGGCGTATGTCACTAGATTTTGTAATTCCGGTTATACGGCATTGTTATAGTAAGTGTGTCACGCCATTTTAACTGACACACCTAGAATAGAATCGCAGTGTCGTTTACTTTGGTAAAAAAATTTTATCCATGATAAATGTGGAAATAATGCTAATCAAGTAATTGAAGAAGTGAAATACAAACATTTCAAAGTAGTGAAAAGTGGACAGCCTTGATAGCGAAGTGCCGATGTAAAGTTACCGCAGTATGTAGATCAATATGCTGTCGCAGTAGCAAGGCGGTGCGCTCCTACACTACCAGTTATTCACTTTAAATCTTAATTCTATTATTATTGTATTTTATGATTTGCATTTGGAATCTAAAAATAATAAGTTGAATGAAGAAAGAAATGGGCAGGTACAGTGGCAGTGACGGTAAGGGACGTCCTAGACGAATTTAGATCAAGAGGATTGGTGATAAAATAAAAAAGCGATATTAGTAGTACCCCTGACCTATGAGCATTGCATTGATGCATAAATATAGAAGAGCGCCAAGATTGTACATCACGGAAATCCGTAAGGTCTTCCTGCCATATGTCCAACTGGTGGTTTGGACAAATGGTTGAACAGTTTCCACGATGACGATATTTTTAGCGATGTGGTGCTAGGAATGTAACACAACGTTTGAATGCGCAAACGCAAGTCTAATGTATTAGAAGTTATATCTCTCGCAAGACAGATAGACAATGTCAATGACGGATACATACGCACAATGACAATGTTATAGAGAGTGATACCACATTCCCAAAACACAGATTACTAAGAATGCGTTTGATAGACATACTTGTGATAAAATACAGAGACGTGACCAGAATATTGCATAGATGACACATAACATCTTTCTTCGGCGTCTGCATACTCGAGGAAAATAATAAATAACATAGAGAGACGTTAATCTTCACAGCAACAAAAGAAAATATATATGTAGGCGATAAACCAATCGGGGATGCATTTTGAATGGCATGTGGTATTTCCCACGATGTTAAATAAAAACCATTACTATGTTATATGACTTAAAACACAAACCAGATCCTCGAAGTACCTACAAATTAAATAAAGTAAGAACTTCACAACTACCGAAGAGTGAATCCAATCATAAAACAACTAAAAACTAAAACTTAGAAGATGAGTCTAATCTATGCAGATCTTTTAAAATTGTAAAGGGCAGACTATAGTTTTTTTTTTGCGAAAAAGCAACGGGTGCCTAAAGCTAAGTGATCACCGCCGCCCTTGAACAATCGCATCACCAGAGGAACTGCAGATGCGTTGCCGGCCTATGAAAAGTACGCTCTCTTCGTAAAGGACCCTAAGTCGTATTGGTTTGGAAATACTGCTGGCGACAGATCATTTCAAAACGCGGCTGTGCGAGACATGAATTTACGAGAAAACAGCACTTTAGTGGAATGCCAACCATTAACATGATGAGGATCGTAAGTTCTGTCGAGTTGAGCGATGACGAAACTCAGCGGCAGGAATTGTTTCAAACAATTCCTCGGAACCCTCCTCATGTTAGAGACGGTAAAAAATGCAAGTAAACTAACGTCCCTTCGCAATTCCCGTATATCACTCTATATATCAACGCCGAGAATTACCATAGATAATTAACTAAAGGATACTTTTGATGCGAGGGACGAATTTTAAACCTTTCACATTTACACAAATTACAATCATGTGGTATTACTCACAATCAAGAATTAGTGTGTTTTTGTGTCTTGAATTTTATGCCAGCTAACCATCTCCAAATTAACTTTATGTGTTACATTGACCAAAGACGAAGCAGCAGAAATTTGGACTGATCCTGCTTTTTTACTTATATTATCAACTATATCCTAATAATATTATATTAATACATAAGTAAATGTAATTACCACCTAACGATTTTTTCGAAAACTTTATTCGTTTTGAAGAAGAATTGTATTAAATAAGTATGATAGTTACATTAGAATTGCTACTGTAATCTATTTTATAACTTTCCGTCGTATCACTAAGCGTGTATCAAAAAAACATAAATTAAAATGCAAGTAGCGACGCCAAAATAACGGATAATGGGTGAACGTATTCAGGTCCCCATCGCCTGCGAGACCAACGACACTGTTTTGAATACCCCAACCAGGGCGTGTTTTTTTAACTTAATATTGTCGCCGATGCGTATTACAATATTAACGAGTAAATATTTAAAAAAATGTAACAATGTGACATAACATATAGTTGTTTTTCTACTAATATGTGATATAAATTAGGGTACATAGTCGGATTCTAAATCAACACTTTTGGGATGCTAACATACTTTGTGCCTTGTGAGCACGCAGATTACCCGATGTCTTTAAAGTAAAATAAAATATCCCTTCAAAGTAACTCGTATCGTACCACGTATGGATCTATAGTAATTACAAAACATTGTCTATTAATATTTCATAATAAATGTTCAAGTTTATACTGTCTAGGTTATTTAAATTGTAACAGACACACAAGCAAGGCCGTACCTCCAAGGCTAAAGAATGTTATCGAAATATAGGTACGCAATGTCATTGTGTCTTACAAGCACTTTTGGCTGCATTGGGCACCGCACAATATGTTTAATTACCAATAAAGCTAAAACTAGAGTAAAAAGCAGAGTTGCTCGCTATGTTTCAGTTCTTTGATATAGATCAGAGGTCGCCAATAAGTGAACCGTGGTCCGTATGCGAACCGCAGAATTTCGAAACACGGACCGCCAAAATATTGTTATCCCTACATATTCATCTGAATAATATTTTATAACTAGCCCTATTTTCATAATATGAAATCCTTTATATATTTTTTTGGACCTTGATGAAAAAGATGAACAATATAGTCCGGATACTGTATATAACTTTTACCTATATCTACAATTTCTTTTCTACTTTATTCAGATCTCACTTAAGCTACTAGTCATGTTCCGCGTCTTGAAATTTGTAAATTTTAAGTTAATATAATATTTTTTGCGTGCTTTAGAACTGGATATTTTTACGGGAGACTATGGATTAATCGTCTAGATTTTATGATGTAAAAAAGTTGTCAATGTATACGATCCCGCCCTGCGTGACGTATATACGACATAGATAATTGTCGGAAAGTCAGAGAACAGACAAAGACTTATAAAAACGCAAACGCTCTAATTTTTGATAACTTATCGTAAAATGGAAGTGTTATTTGAGTATATTTCATTATTTTAATCAGTATTTACAACATTAAAATAAATAAAAACTACAATCGTTCGTTTTTAAATCAAAATAATTACTATGCGTGAAATTTATTTCTAAATCTAGGACCATAGAGAAAAAATGTTGTTGAGATCTTAATCTAAATACAGCGAACTTTTGTGAAGCAACTGCTACTAATTAAAATAAACGTTACTTGCCGAAGCTAAGAAAAACGGCTCGATTAAGATTATTAGCAGTTAGTACTAACTTAGAGATCGGTGATCCTTGGTGTATAGTGACAGCCGACAGTCAAGCGACCACAAGTTCTAATCTTATTAATGTTTTGTGTAAATTTCCGCAATCCATAACAACTGACCTATCAACGCACAGCTAAAACTGTATGGAAACTGAGACGATAAGAAGGAATTTTTGTAAATTCAACTCCTATAGAGGTGAAAAGGATGTAATACTGTTGTATCATCAGAAGATCGAAAGCTTTCTTAATCGCTTAAAAACGGATTAAGTCACAGGCAACAGCTAGTCGTTAAGAAAATAAATAAGGGGTTGAGACAACTTAAATTTTCTTGTTTCTACCCACCCCATTAGCATTATGAACTTATTCAGTCAATTAAATAAATAAAATTACAAGTACATTAGCCTAATGGGTTAATTAAAGGGCGAACTTTCGACTGTCACTTTTTTATAGTCACCACCACAAGCTATTTGAACCAATGTTCCCAAAAGAGCCAATATTCCATAACTATAGAATAGTTTACAAGCCTCGGCTTTACAAGACTGTACTTTTAAAACATAATGTGGAGTCGCAATGATCGTGTGTACCTACAAAAAGCGTAATGTTATTTAGCGCGTGTCATCCAACGCTCCGCGTATAACCCGCATTGATGGCAAGATACGGTCTTTGAGCCGCATGTCGCATCGCATAGCGGCGGTGGTGAAATTACTCTAATCCTACAAACACAACAATGTATACCAGCTACATTGCAATCGTAAAACATAACCAGTATTATAAACAAGAAACATTTATTTGTAATGGGTAAACTGTTAAAACTATCGATCTGATACTAAAAAAAAATGCACTCAGAAAGTAGAAAACTACATTATCTATACATATAATTAAAATGGAACTAATCGCTGTCTGTACATGGAAGATATTTGAGAAAAACTATTATTGGGGACCGTCATAAACACAATAAAGCCCAAAACAATGATTATTAGAATTTTTGTCTGTTTGCGTGTATGTCTGTGCGTTTATAACCGCTAATCTCAGAAACGGCTCAACCGATTTGGGTGCGGTTTTCACTACTGTATTGTGGTAAGGTCACTTAACATTTAGTGTTTGTTTTATCTCAATCGGTTTATAAACAAAACAGTTATATCAATTTAAAGAACCATGTTACAACATTTGTTCCATAAAAATGCTATAAAATAGCTGTTCAGTTGAATATGATGAGTTATATTTGTTATTACTTATATTATGATCTTTTAAAATAATGATGATTTAAAGTTTATACAAAGTTCAAAACAGGACAGTTTCGGAGATTTTGCAAACATCAGCTAGACACACTGTGCATTGAGATTTTCATAGCACACGCACGTATTTAGGAGACTCACGACGCTCCCTGGTAATGGTAATAGCTATATTTGGTGAGGTTCAGTTAGTAGCTTATTATTCCCGAGGAGGGTTGGCGTTAGGCAGGCGGCCGGCCGTAAAAAATGTAGCCAGAACCTATATGAATCCGCGGGGCACAGCTAGTTCGGTAATAAGATAGGATTATATCCTATCTTATTACCGAACATTACAGTAGGAGTAGCTACGCGTTAACAAATTTAGATGTTCTTATATTAAAATAAACCCTTATGACCGTAATTCCTAACAGGGGTGGTCAGGAGGAAAGAAAATTACGCTACATAAATCCACATTTCATTGCAGCGATATTATATCAGCGTAGATATCAGTTTTAGTACTTCCATAATTTACTGTTCCTTTTTTATTCGAAGAAGCCAATTAGTACGCGCTGGCCACCATTTAGCAGTCATCAGTTGTTTTTTTAAATACCACTTGAAATTCAAGTACAAAATTGAATATATTACCACGAATAGAACGATGAAATAAATTGGTCAGATACTTAAAGTTATGATTTAAAATTTAAGTATGTGTATTTAAGATGGACCGCAATTATTATTTAAAAATAACTGTTGTAATCTACAAACTAGGTGTCCGACCTGAGGGTCGATCGTGATATTGACCTTCAGTCCGCTAGTATCTATAAGTACGTATGTTTTTTTTTTAATTGTTATTTCAAACTTCACTTGGCTTATTAGTAAGCAGACAGTGATGTTCAAGTTGAACTATGCTAGGTAGATTATACCTTGGTATACCCAAACCTTGGTATACCCAAACCTCCGTGCAATACTAATACATCTTACGTCGTTTTGAGAGAACTACACACATGGCAAAAGCGAATGCCTCAAAAAGATGTAAAAGTGAAGTGGCTTATAACGTGCCTAATTTCATAGTAGAATGGCCGCAAAGAATTCGTCTGATGTAACAGTGAACCGAGACGCGATCAGTTGCGGCGAGTCCATTCCGACAACTGCGCAGCGGCAAACATATCGCAAGACTAAGACAGCGACACACACGAGCACATAAATCATTGCCGTATTAAAGTATATAAGTAAGAAAATAGAAGAGACTTTCCTTTTATGTAATAGTGAATTGTATGTGTAGTGCACCAAAAATAAATGGCGGTAAATTATATTGCAAAACCTGTGTCGTAATACTAGCCCGCACAATGTCGAGTTACAATAGTAGTTATCTATACAATCGACACTTGCTTCACGGCAACAACACGAAGGCCCACAAGAAAGTTAAGTAATAAAGGAAAACTGTAAAGCTTAGCTTCCTAGAGAATTGAATGTCTTCATAAATAAGTTCATCATTTAATGCTAATGAAGTTATTGTGTTTTATAATTACTAACTTACAAAATACAAAATAGACGGCGATAAAAAAAAATCTAGAAAGAGGAACCGACTTCAAATCAAATTTGGCTGTGAAATCTGGGATTGAGTATGCATGCAGGTTTTGAAGATTAATAGGCAAAATAATAATTACGAGGTATTTCGTTACCATGAATTTTTACATACAAATTAGACACTGTTGTATTTCAAGTGTTTAACAGTAATCTTTTTAGTCTTAGCATCCTTAAGTACATATACTAAGTTACTGTCGTAAGTATAACAATACTACGCGCAGCATCTGTTACTTTGGTTCAGCTGCAGATCACATTATATCCGATATGAACCTCCAAGCATTTTCCTCTGTATTTTTATAAATAAAAATATTAATAAATTGTGTTAATATACCATTTCAACTAAGCTTACTTGTACTTGGGTATGGTTCACGACAAAAGTCGAATGGGGGTTAGAAGTTGAAACCACGCCCTGTCTTTGCCTGTTTGTACACAAAACACAAATTACAGAAAGTGAAGTTTTAAGTGAAGTAAAATAAGTGGATTTGTAACTCACAAATAGGTGAAGGCGCCTATCAACATGGCGCCCCTGGGGCCGGTGATAGTGATGACGGAGGGCGCCAGCCAGTTGCATATCGCCAGGGTGGCGTAGATGATAGCCAGCGACGTGTACCCGTCACCGGTGAACGACGCATCATCTTGCGTTATGCTGTCCAATATGGTTTTCTGCAGACAAAAGGTTTTATTTTAAGAAAAATATAAACTTTTTCTTATCTATGCAAAACTAGTTTTTGATTATGACCACATATGTTACAAGGAGATGTGGTCGATGGTTAACATTCACATTAGCAGCAAAACTTATAAAGTCCTACTAAGTTTTTATTTAACTTTGGTGATTTGAGGTTGATGTTTTATTTTTTTTAATTCAAAAGCGCATATTTATGAAAATATCGCTTACATAACCTATATTCCACAAAGGCTTTATATAAAGTACAAGGTTTTACGCAAATGGGGTTAAAACTCAAAGCTCAAAGCAGATGTCGCGACTGTTGAATGTTCCTTCTATTCGCTATTGTTTTTTGTTTGTTTTTGTTTTGATACGATATTTTTTCAAATTATTAACAGAAAATGTATTGAATGCGGAATGCATCTGAGCTAAAAGCCAAATTAAGAAAAAGAGATGCCTCTTCCAGTTTTACCTTCTAACAGCCTTCTCCCACAGTTTCCTTCGCAAAGGATTTTTAAGAAATAGATCAAATACTATATTTTGCAATTATTAAATACACTGCGTGTTATCATAAGAAAATAAGGAATAAAGTGTTCGATGTTAATATTTTGTATGAAGTTTGACAGATAATTGGGTACAACCAATAGCAGACATCTGAATTGAACAAAAGGCAGTTTTTATCTCTATTGCAAAAGTCGACGCAAATAAAGATTACATTTCAAACACAAATGTAAAAATTCCAAGTTTGTCAAAGTTATTAAGCCCTAATGGATTTATAATATATTCGTACAATTAAATCGAATGTACTAAGTTATTAAATAAATAAATAATTTTCGTTTTCCTTATAATACGTGAATAAGCAAGTGACGCGCCTTGTGAAAATTCAGAACAAGGTGCTCAAGTGTAATAAAGTATATTAACATCTATGTTATTTTAAGTACGATAAATTTAAATCTGCAACCTTGTTGCCTCCTATAAATACCTATAAGTGCTTTCTTACAAAATCGAAGAGACGCGACCGTGTGGGATGCGCCGCAATCCTTTTTGGGCTAACCTAAAAACGCGCGAAAGTCGCCATATTGCCAACTGTCAAAGTGATTAACGCCGCTGTTGCAACAATTTAACACGCGATACTTTATGTCGCAACCAGGATTATGGTTTTATTGTTTCGAAATCATAACAATATGGCGATAAAGATATCCGTTACTCAATGGTAGTTCCATTTACGTTGTTGATGATGACAGCTTAGCATAATTTTCCGCACTTAAAGATTTTTTACAGTAACATATTTCACATTTAAAGTATCTATAAAAGGATAACCTTTTATTTTCATATGGAAACGTGTTTTGCCAATAAATTTTATACATTTACAGATGTTTACATTACTACTCAAATTATATTGAACTTTATGCGATTTAGGAAGAGGTTATTGATTATAAATACCTTTTCTAATTTATACCTTTCTTGTTGTTAAATGTTTCAATGTTCCATTATTTCGATACATATAAAATGAATCAAAGGAAAAACAATTTGATCCTACCGAAGCAAAATAAAGCAATTTCAAAATATTGATACGTTCCTTGTAATTTCCTATAGTTCAAGGCTCAGTGTTAAAATCACTATGCGTTACAACAGGTTTATCCGTTTGACATTTTGCGAAATTCTTGACTTCACTTACCCATACTAATGCATTGGTTTAAAGTATACCTAGCGTATAATATAAAGTGAATGACCTAATATCAAGTTGTAAGGAGTGGTTTTACATTTTGAACACATACATACGTTATCGACTTGTAACAAATAACGCACTCGATGCAATGATACTTATAAAACTTGCACCCGTCTTTGCTTTATAAGAAGTAACTGTGTAAAAAGGAGAAAACTAGTATATTGTCTGCCGAATTTAAAACATTTTCCATTTTTCTAAATTCGACCATAAATTGACGTACGCTGCGTATCTTATAAACTTGACCGTGTGGAATCGCTAGATGCCGCTGTCATTAAAACTTAGCCGCCTCGATATAAAGTTGAACTATGCAGAGCAATAATCGTTGTAGTTTTTGATATATGATAATTATACAGGTACTAAATACTATATCAAGATGGAATTTGTAGTTGTTTTGAAGACGATATCGATATCGAGATATCTAAAAACAGAAACACAAAAACCAAAAACGATGCCTGACATGGAAAACCTCGGTTTACATGAAGCATGAGAGTAACTTATCAAAATACTATAAAATTGAACGTCGCTCGATATGTACTCCAAGAAAATACTGAGTACACAAAGACAAGTGCGCCATGTGCGAAAACACTGGTTTCCATTCGGTTTAGGTTCGCAACGTTCTATCGAAGATCACTCACTTCTGTGCCCCTGATTTCCTATGTTTACACAATTTAAAAAGACACCAGCTAAGCGAATCTCATAGAAAATACTATTAAAGTAACTATGTATTAAAACTCTATTCTATACAATGTAGCCATGAGAATTAAAGCAATAGACCTGAGTAAACGAACTCGATATTTTTATTGAATGATTGCAACATTAAGAGAATCTGTGCTCTATGCATTTCAGTCAATCAAGATAATTTTAATCAAATACGATAATCATTTTAAGTACAAGATAGATAGTTGAAATTTAAACCATCAATTGCTAACATTCAAAATCAATGACAAACTTATGATAAACTGATCATAGCAAAACTACACAGAAGAGATAAGGACTATTATCTCGACTTGACCTGTTATTGAAAAAGACCCTTGAAAAGTAAATATCTCCTCCAACAAATCTGCATTGACCTAAATTTTGTACAGACATATCCTTGACTTAATCGACTTTACGCAAACATTGATAAAATCTAAGCGCTTTTGAATATTAAGAGGGCCTAAATTATTTATATTAATAAAGTCGAAAACTAATCATATGATCACATTTATTTTGAATCGTGTCTCATATTCATTGCAAGAAATCAAAATATAATTAAAAGTATAAATTGACCGCCATTTCTACTTCTAGACGGAAATATTATCAAAAACGCTCTTGACTTTTTATCTTAGGTGTGTGCAAACGTATAAATGTTCGTTTCTTTAAAATACGTTTACTCGTCTTCGTCCAGTATGTTGAATCATTTTTTTTTCTATATATATTTCTTTATTAAAAATACTTCGAATCAAATTTTAAGATATTTGTAATATTTCTAAATTAAATTACATTCTATTATTATTTTAGCAATGCAATTATTTATTAACAGGCGTTATTAATAAGACTTCATTTGTTATTACTAGCTAAGATTGTACTAGCCATTATTGATCTTCCCTGACAATTGGTGTGGTTGAAGTGAGGATTGGCTCAAATTTACTGACCACGTTTTAAACAATGAAGTGACCAAACTTAGCAAATATTTTACAGTATATCTAGATAAATACGAAGTAGAAAAGCAATATTTGTTTTACGTACATTTGTAATGAATAACGTTTCGGATTTACTTAAGTTTTAGCGGCACAACCTTGCTAAAACACTTTATAGTACAAGCGTAAGATAAACAAGA
>JWHW01025352.1:147604-168997 GCA_000931545.1 Papilio glaucus | reverse complement strand
CAATTATAATTTACATTAAATTATCTTGATAATTAACACATTTAAATGGATAAGGATTCATACCGAACACGAATAATAGCGTCGTAAGTAGCGTATGCGTTTTGATTAATGTTTCCTAAGAAAAAAATGGTTATTGTGAGACAACCATACAAGATAGATATATGTCATCGCGGACTTTTATTTAGCTTATTTAAAGGGCTAAAATATTTCATACATCATTTTAATGTAAGTCATATAGTTTTGCCTAGGTAAGCCAACAAAGTAAAACTCAGCGTTGTCATATTATGCATTATTAAGAATACCTCAATAACTACTGGTCGGATCTTGAATTAAAAAAAATGGGACCAAATGGCGGGCACTAGCTGTCGAACAAAAAAAGAATCATCGAAATCGGATCATAAATCGCGGAGTAATAAATGTACATACATAAAAAAATCCACCGATTTGATAACCTCCTTCTTTTGAAGTCGGTTAATAACATTTACTTAATGGAAAAAAATCTTTGTTTGTTTGACATTATGTTTATGTTATCCAATTGTTGATAGTAAAAATTTTAAGTGTAGTTGTAGCACGGATTGGAACACGATTGATTGGTGTAATTACTGATCCACAAAGTAAAAAGACATCGCATATAGTAAATCTTATAAAGAAACTTTTTACCTATAATATGGGAATAAGCAATTAGTAATCTAATTGCTTAGATTCCTAGAGCTCGAAATGCAGATAAATAGCGGAGTTATTAATTTTGTAACGTTTTTTATTTGAACGCTTTCCAATTTACATGGTTAACGTGGCGTAACCAAACTGTTCTGAGGGTAATTTTTTCGCGTATATGTATGTATTTTAATTGAACATTTTGTCAACGTGCAGGCGGTTCACCTAATATTATATATAACATAGGACACCGATACCCTACCCATAGGCATCTGCAACAAGCTAATGCGTTGCCTACCTTTAATGGACAAAGTATAAACAGAAAAAAGGACATTTTCTATTTCTATCCATCCCCTTCTCCGTCGAATCTTCTTTCCCTTCCCATCCTTCTCTTATTAGAAAATGTTGGGATGGGAAAGAGAAACATCAGACGAAACGCAGTCTTCTGTGATAAATAAATATGCGCTCACGCCCGCAACCCAGAGGGGTAGGTAACCATCTTCTGTGAGGTCGTGGTATTTCACCGATCGAGCCGGCTCATTCCTGGGGCTTTACCACTCTAAACAAAAACAATATTAATGTAATTATATGTATGTCCGTTAAATTTTTACGGTCCTACGGTCCATTCTGCATGTCAAGTAGCAAGACCAAGTACCCAACTCATGACTGCGTCATATGCTGTCTGGCATAGAAGCTATGCTTATCAAGGGCCAACTCAGATGGTGCGGTCATCTCGTTTGTACGAATGACTCCAGGCCGTCTAAATCTGTGTTTTACTCACAGCTGAACCTGAAGGCTCATGCCAAACATAAACCGATAACTTACATGCAGTGAGATGACGTTTAATTACATCTCTGTATCATAGGTCAGCTCCTATGATACTGAGATGTAAATAAGCGTCATCGCACTGCATGTGAGATATCGGTTAATGTTTGGGATGAGCTTGCGCAACAGATACGAGAATGACGTTATACGCCTATTACGAACTTTTTGAAGATCATGTTTGGTTTCACCAGACATCTTCGGTCCCAGGTTCGCTGTTGACGGATATACGTAAAGGAGAACATTAAAAATGTCCGTTTCATCGTGACCTCCCGGATTTAGGATACTAAACGGCATGAGCGATTTTGAAGAATAATGTTATTCAAATCGTAAATTATTACGACGAAAATAGTGACGCAAACCAGCAATTCGTCGTCGTTCTCGGCAGTCGTCGAATCATAAACGAAGTACTATACACGTAAAAGAAGATCCAGAACGCTTTGTTTGAACGCAGGAGGATTGAGTCCAGCAGTATGTCTAAGCTCCCTAGAGATGTATTTATCAAATAGGTTGTTACATTTGGCGTGATAGGTCAAATTGTAAAAGGTTAGTTCAGTTTACAATTTGGCGTCAATTTTTAATATTGCTAGTGAGATTATAAACTGACGATGTTCTCAATCCATCGTCATCTCCCTGCCCTTTTCGGGCACAGCTAGTTTTTAATATGGGTAAATTCAGTTAAAAGTATATATTTTGTATGGATGCCTATTAAAAGTTATGTTATTACTTGTTTTATTATGGCTACATTTTTGTAAGATTTCAAAGTTTAATTATGGATAAAAATGTAACTAATGACTTTGCAAAGATTTCGATATGAATGAATTTAGTTGAATTTATATTACCATTATCACATTTAAATAATCACGACATAATATTTTACTAGGGACTACAAGCAGTATCCTAATAACTTAATGGCTATAATTTGTTCCAAATCAAAATGGAAAATTTGTAAAAAAACATGCTACAATTTGTAATTTCCAAATATTTTTGAGAAATAACTTTTTATCACACTACAGTAAAGTAAAGTAAAAGTAAAGTAGGCAATTGTGTAAAATGGATATTTTACACAGTTTAATTTAACTTTATCTCACAATTTACACAAAAATACAACTTTTCCCATGAAAGTATAAAAAGTGTAATGGCCACCATGTATGGGAAGGTAAGTGACATTTATTTGTTAGCAAAATTTCCATCTCAATTGGGAAGAAGAAATCATTAGTTTGATTCCATTAATTTCAAGATTTGTGTGTCTATTTATATTTAACCTATATTTTAGATAGGATAAACCAATAGTTTAAACTACAAATTATTCCTTAAAGTTTTTTCCTAGTGTAAAAAACTCCACTACTTAATTTGAAATCCAGTAACTTTCCTAAAATGCATATATCTTTTCCTATCTAAAGAGAAATGGTGTTCGTAAAAACCAAATAAAATTTAAACTATGATTAGAATATAAATACTATGGTTAATCATAACTTGACTATCACTCGAAGTAACAAAGCATTTGCAGTATTGCACACAACATATTGCAATTGCAATACATACTGTATTCATATATTTTATGTCAAAAAAGAGTTATTACACAACCAGTTAGAGTGGTACTGTGAATGTTGGACAATGCTCTCAAATTCTCATTCACCATTACATAACATTACTTAAGGCTATGGCAATAAAGTGACTTGACTTATATTAATGGTACATCTTAACAATGATAAATGCTAAAAACAAATAATGCAGCATATATGATTTCTATGTATACTATCACCAGGTAATAAATTCTTTTTTATTTTATTTATATATACTTGTAGCCTAACAATAATTCCCCAAGTATTCCAATAATCAATTTACATAGTTAATAGACAAAAGCTCTTATGTTATTTAACCATGCCCAAGTAGAAACCAGAACAACCAGAAATGAAATCAGGTGAGCCCCATGCACTGAGAACCACCCAGATCCATTAATCAATATTTGTGAATATAAAAATAAAATCAATTCCAGGGGCCGGACTTCTTTTATATAGAAAATAGATCAGTAAACAGCAGGCAGATAATTTCCGTTTGATTCATTATTAATTTAAAATTTATTATAAAAGAAAATGACTACAACTAAAACTGAAGGAAGCAATTAAATATGTAAGAGAATTTGCGACTTTATACATTTTCTTATATTTAATATTGTTCTCATTGTTTTGGAACAGTTGTTTGTATTGTAAACTGAACCATGTTAATGTGAAGGTTGAGCTGTGAAAGTTTAAATTTTTTTGAATCACCTCAAAAGATTGTTTACTTATTAACCAGCAATGTTACAATGTTTAACTCACCTCTATATTTCCCATAGTCTGGAAAGCAGTAAAAACAAACATGAAACCAAAACCGAGCAAAATAACGTTAAAAAATTTTCGCTCCATTTTTACTTTGAATAAAATTACTGTAATATATCGAAACACAATTGTACTAAAAACTATGAATGTCTAGCGCGATACATTTAATAAATAAGACGGCTGAGACTACAATTTAGTTGTGCATATCAATCGCAACTGACTTGCAATGTTAAATAATATATTCCATTCCATTCTCCTATTGTTCGGTCTCCCACCACAGTCTAGTACCAATAAAAATTTCTACACCGTTTAAAGGTTTTGATTCTTATGCGTACGTGCATTAACGACTACTAAAGTGTTTATTGTTTAACTCAACTACCACCACCAGCACAGCACTTTTGATAATGTAAAATTGTAAATATTGATAAATATGTAAATAAATAGGAAACAGCAAAATTGACATTGACTGTTTTAAATGTCACATTGACAGTAATTGGTCTTGCCAATAGAAAGAAAATAGTCTAATGCTAATGGTACATTCTAGTTATGGGTCGTTGCGTGATTTCTGCATAACCTAACGACGCGTTATTGATATATCGCAAACGTTTAGGACAACGATCTATTTTTAAACGGAGCGTTTACACGTTGCATTTGATACGTTGCAGAATACAATACAGACTACGGATTACTACAAATTAAATATAAAGTGAACTTACCTTCATACTTTTTAGGCTTAGGACTGACTGTATACGAGACATCAAGGAATAGAATAATTTATTAGTTAGTGAAAGTAGTATATTAGTAGTAGCAGACAGGGGTGCTTAGAAGTTCATTTTATGTATGTACATTCAATCAAATCATTATTTACATTGTTATGTTTACAATTTATTTACACCTACGCACATTTTATCTTATATGTGATAGTTTAATGTTAGTCATTCACATTACTGAACATTATTTTACTGACCTTTTTGTGGTCTACCCTTGCGCGACAATCAGTAATCAAAAGCCAAAATAAATCATTGCTTCGGTCATAGCTCACACGCTAGACCTGTATTACAAATATAATAAACCTAAGCACTTACGTTTAGGATGTATTGTCAATTATCAGTATTTTCTTATAATAAAACAATACCAAGATAGAGCAATCTAACCTACGAAATAACTAAAATGTACTTGTCTCGTTTTTGCTTATAGCCGTCGTACATCACTTCATTTCATTCGCACGTACGACAACGACATAATGTTTCTATCTCTATTGCGTCTAAGTGCGTTTTAAAATATTGCCATAACGTTGCCGTTATACAGACGCGATCACAACAATTTTATAAAATGTTTTGACAACAATGTTATAAAATGTGTAATAACGCCCCCTCCTAGTACATTCACATGGCTTTTATATCTTATTGTATCTTTCTTCGAAGTTCATGACTATGCTATGACAAAAAAAAATTAACATTTTATTGATTTTTTCGTATTAAAATTCGAACTCACTGGACGACATTTATCATTTTTATTTAAGCTCAAACGAATTTCAGTGTGTAAAGTATCACTTTATTGTTTACTATTATAAATTAGTGGGTGGGACCTAAATTATACAATGTTAAAATATAAAATTACATCAGTGCTCCATAATCCATTCCACTCTAGTTTAAAATTGTAACGCTCGGAAGTAAGTGGAACGGGAAAAACCGTGGTCGTGAACATCGTCGTCAAGTTGTCAACTATTTATTCGTCGTCCATATTTTACATCCTCTTTGACTTGGTCGGATAATAAATTCCGGAGAGATGACATAAAATCATAATATAGATCTGGTTTAGTCTGTTAATCTGTTATATTTTATAGTCTGTGATTAGAGCTAAGAGATTAGAGTGAAGTTGTTGTATTTTTTCTACTAAACTTATCTGTGGTTTTTATTTTTCTCATTGTATTTTTCGAATATTAGGATCGCGTTTACACAATTTAACAGGAAAATTGATTGTTATATGTTTGTCTAGTGAATTATGGAAATGTAGTGCCTTATTGAAGAACTTTTGTAATGGACGTTTGGCTGAACTTACTCTAACTTTGGTAAATGAGGATGATCTCATTGACGTGCTGACATTAGCGACGTTCTTTTCGGCGATTCTTGATCTTTTTATTATTGACCAAGTCCAATGACCTTGTAGCTGTAGCAGTACTAAAATCACCAAAAGAAGTTAAAATGAAGAAACAATTCTACAGGGTGAAGCAACTTGCCGATCAAACATTTTCGAGGTATTATTTTTATCTATCACCAGATAAGATTCGTAAGAATGTAATCAGCCTAACTAAAGATCATAACAGCCTTTAGTTCTTACTATTTAATTTTGTAAGAAAATTGTTATTTTGGTATTTTAATAGTTATGAACGTTTTTTTTTTAATTTCATCTTAATTATTGAATAATAAAAAATTTATGTTTATGAATGATTTATACCAGGTCTGGTAAGGGCGAAGCTTTAACAGATGAACTGCAAACAGCTGATAGGAAAGTGGAACATCTTCGAAATGCCCTACACTTGATCAGCAAAAGACTGGCCACTTGTGCTGGTAACACTCAAGGCCAGGATCCAGCTGCACGTGAGAAGAGACTTAAAAAGCTACCTGAATATTTGCTTGGCCTGTCTATGTGTGAAGCTAGTAATTTTGATGATGATGATAGCATTATGAAGTATATCCTGTATGAATGTGGTGAGTATTTTACTCTTATAACTCACATTTACTTCATATGAAATTTGATTTGTGGTTTTTACATTGCACTCCATATATTGTACACAAAAGGTTTATTATATTTGAAGACATAAACAGAAACATCGTTGGCATCATACAGTAACAGACTCATCATGACCCACTGCTGAAAAAAAAACAGATTAACACACTAATCAAAACGGCTTTACTCACGCGTGGTTCGGTGTATGTACCGACTAGTTTCGAGCCCTTCGGGGGCTCTTCCTCAGGGTGAGTGGGGCTGGCATAAGTTCGCAGTCGCGGCGAACCTTGCACTCATTTCAATAATTTTAAAAACAAGATTGTTGCTAAAAATTACAATCCGAAAGTAACATTAAAAGCCATTTAGTAACCAATATATTATTTATTTAGTTGGGTCATAAGGTCTGTCACAAACTTTTATTGTAATTCATGATACAGTTTTTGTTAGTTATTCAGAAATTATATATGAAATTAAAGGTAGAATACAATTTCATTTACATTATCTAAAATGCGCTCCCCAATTTTGAATACATTCCCTTAGTTGATGTAGCACACACCACATTCATATCTATTTCTGTTGCTGCTTTAAATGAAATGCTTGAAAAGACTCCAAATACTGGTGGTGTATAGCGCCAACATTCTCCTACAATTGTTGCCATATCTTGTAGTCCAGTGGGTTTAAATCTGAACTAGAAGAGGGCCAGTTTTGATGCCCGATAAAGTTGATTCCATGGTGCTTTGTGCCCTATGAGCTAGTGCAGAGTTCTGTTGGAATAACGAATGTCTGTTTTCAAACATTGTTTGAGAAAGAGGTTCCACTAAGTAAGTAAGGCGAGTATTTTGATACACCCGGGCACTGGTTTTTACACCTTTTCACAAAAAACACTTCAGTTAAGCTTGAACATGAGACTCCAAGCCAAAACATTAGTGATGAAAGAAAGAAAGAAAAAAATAATGCTGTCAGTGAACCCTGGAAATATGTGAGCTGGCTTCTTCACTGCTGTGAAGAATAAATTGGCGAATACTGGCCAAATATTATTACTCTAATTTTAAAAATTGAATGTACGGGTTTTCCGAATATTAAAAACAAATTCATTTTCATTTATTACCAAATATGGAGTGGTTGAAGAAAGAAGATAAAAAATACCGCAAAATTTGTTTTCGGATGATTTTTTTTACCATCAAAGAAAGTTACAATAAACAAAATGATGCACAATGCATGCCCACAGCAGTGAAGAAGTCAGCTCACATATTCTGAAGGTTCGAGAGGATTTTCTCGAACAATGTTCGAAAACAGACGTTGGGTATTCCAAAAGGACTCTGCACCAGCTCATAGGGCACAAACCACGCAAAACTAGTTGACCGCCCATGGAATCAACTTTATCGAGCATGAAGACTGGCCCCCTTCAAGTCCAGATTTAAACCCACTGGACTACAAGATATGGCAACATTTGGAGGAGAATGTCTGCGCTAATCCTTATCAGAGTTTGGAGTATCTTCGAGCATCTCTGGTTAAAGCAGCGGCAGAAATAGATATGAATGTGGTGTGTGCTTCCATCGATGAATGATTAAGGGCATCTATTCAAAATGGGGGAGGGCATTTCACATAATGTAAATAAAATTATATTCTACATTTAATTACCTTTCATTTCATATATAATTTCTGAATAATTAACAAATATCATTAAAATAAAATAACTTTTTTGTTACTCATTTGTAAGCTCAAATAAAAATGAGCTCAATTGAGGAAAAAAGCAAAAAATATGGTGTTAAGTTTTTACCTTTATACCAAGAAAACTATTTTTAAAATAGTTTATTTGCTTGATTGCAGGTAAAACAGAGAAGTTCCTTGCTAACGAAATAGCCGAGCATGAGCTAAAAGTTGAGCAATTGGTTTGTGCACCGTTGGCAGCAATCAGTGATCAAGATCTTCCTGCCATCATGAAGGCAAAAAAACAGCTAAGCCGATTGATTAGTGAGAAGGAGTCTGCAACTAGCAAATATCATGTAGGCATATATCTTTTTAGCTAATCTCTACATTCGATTTAAAAAAAAATAACAATAGATACTGTTGAATTTATCAGTTAGTTTTATCTATTTGACACTACATCCAATATTTTATAGATAAATACACAAGTGTTATCAATCCATTGCCATAATTTGTGGTTGTGTACGTAATTGATTACAAATAATATCAATATCAGTGCAATAATATGGGCAGACAGTTATAGCATTCCAGAATAAACATTCTAACTATAGTGGGCAATTATTACACATACAATGGACTCAATTTGAGAAAATTATAATGTTGTTAAATCCACAGAATTATTTAATTATTAATTATCATGTGCTATATACAGTGCAGTTCAAGGTAATTTATTTAATTTAAATCAAAGATACCCACCGAAATCAATTACAACAATAAGGACAATTACATAAACACAGTTTGAAAGCTCCAATAGTCTAAAACTTAATGGTCCAGGCTACCATTAGGTTTGTATCTGCCATTTGACTATTGTGAACCATGTCCTAGCACATGCTTAAGCTTAGTTGGAATGGTTTAAAGAAAAAGAAAGATTTATCTATTAAATTGAAAAAGGAAATCTATTTAGAATTAAATAATATTGCATTAAATAGCCAAATAATATAACAAATTCTGTAATTAATCATATTTAATTCAGGAAACTGTTGTTTACATAAATTATATGTTTTTAAAGAATCTAGAACGCCAAAAAGAGGAGAATCCTGCAAAGTTGAATGCCGCAAAAGAAGAGTTGGAGGAGGCGGGAACGCGTGTGGAGGCGGCGCGCGATGCTCTCGCCGCGGACATGTTCGCACTCGTCGCCAAAGAAGCCCAACTCGCGCACACGCTACTGCAGTATGTCAAACTGCAAAGAGCATACCACGAATCCGCACTGCATTCGCTGCAAGACACCGTCCCAGAACTTGAAAGATTTATTAGTAAGTTTAATCTTAATTAACATTGACTGTTAACAAATAAATAAAAGAGAAGTTTTATATAAAAATACAGTGTAACTTAGTATTCCATGCAGAGTGTGCATGTAGAAAGATTACGGCGTCCACATTTTGTTTCCCTACCCCGCAGTGTCCATATACAGGGTTTAATATATTGCCTCACTGGGATTGTTCCCGGAGATCGCCAGCAACAGTAAGGGGTTGCTGGGATTCTTTCAGGTGCTGGGTGGGCTGCAGTAATCTATTTCCCATCCACATGCAAAATACGCGCTAATCGTGGAGTTGCAGAAAATAGCCCCCTACTAACTATATAGTACAACTATTTATAAAGAATTTCAATGCACCAAGCATTTTTAGCATTATAGAGAGATTGTTAAATATAACAATCTCTCTATAATGCTGAATACTTAATAAAGTAAAGAAGAGAAAAAATCAAATTTACAATGAAGTTTTAATTGTGTTTAGTTATTTTAAAGGCAGTACTAGAATATAGTCTTCGAGACTTCTCCTCCAACACATTTTTCTCCCTTAAATCTTAAAACTTTGAGGGAGTGGTTGTTAATTAGACCTTAGGTGGTAACCACCTATAATATTACTATAGACTATTCTGCGTTTCGGCTGATGAGTGCTGGAGGCCCAATTTTAATTTCCTCCTCCCTTTCCCATTGTTTCCTCATAAGGATAGGATGGAAAGGAGAAGAGGATTGGAGGGGGAAGGAAAGGATAAGGAAACATCCTTTTGCCTGTCTATCTCCTCCATTAAAGGTTACGCATCTGTAACTCGTTTGCCACTTTTTACTATAAAAAAAAGAAAAAAATATATTCATGTAATACCACCACCATACTAAATTACGAAGGCTGTTTGATAAGTACCCGGTTCCTAAATGTATTATATAATATATTATAAGTAAGTTAAAATGGAAAAAGAACAGTATCGGTCTTTAATTCGATTCCTGTTTTTGGAAGAAAAAAACGTATGATGAAATAAAAGTAAGAATGCATCCGGTTTACTGTGACTACACCTTCTAAAACAACCATGAGATACTGGTTTAACAAATTTAAGCGGGGGAGAACAGCCGTCCTTGATGAGGATGGCCAGGCCGCCCGGGTGACTACAGATGATATGATCAAGAAAATTGTAAATATCCCTTTAGCCGACCTCCGAATTAAACTTCGCGGCGAGAAATCGTTGATGCTGTAAACTTTTCAATTGAGCGGGTACAAAACTACTTAGTAGAAAGTTGGGTATGAAAAAAGTATAGCGAGATGGCTGCCCCTCCCCTCTATTCTCCAGATTTGGCCCCATGTAATTTCTTTTTGTTTCCCCACCTGAAACAATGGCTTGGTGGTAAGCGACTTGAATCAAATGACGAAGTCATTGCCGCCACAGGGTCTAAAATCATGCTCCTAGTTATTGTGTTTTTAAACTTAAGAACTTGATTTATGTTTTTTGATTATTAGAAAGGGTAACATTGTAAATTTTAATTTACAGGGATAGCAAAATATAGCAGATTTTCAATATATTTAATTTATTCCAATAAATGTATTTATCACAAGCACAAGGACAGAATTTTCAAAGTGTTCCTCTAAAAATTTTTATTTATTTACTCTGTTAATGAATAGTTACTGTAATATGTGGATAAATCATTATTATATTAACTCTTTGTTCCCTTATCTTTATCACCTATTTGTTGAAATTGACAATAATGATACTAACACAATAGAAGATAACTTTACTAACAATTTGTCTATAGTATGTAAATAGTGTTTGATAATCGTTTTCAGAACCTTTTTAGCAGTTATATTAACAGTTATTTAGTTTATTTTTTTTTTTCATCACAACCATTATCCCTGGATCTAACATAGTCATGCTATTTTTTTTCTACAATTATCTCGTAGACAGTACAAGTTGTTCACTATTAATTAAGTCGTGAGACATATCAATGCTAGAGAGGAGCGAACAAGTAATTAATAGGCCAATTAAATTGAACTAACAATGTTTGAAATGTCATTAGAGATGTTTGTGTAAATATGGGACAGTTCATAATTGTATTATTACATTTATATATCAATTTATTTTAAACAAACGAACATCATATGGGTCTCATTAAGATAAATGTTATGATTGGGCCGCACTTTAAAATGCATTTATTATTTGTAAGAAAATATAAGAGATTTAGTTTACACAATGTGCAGCTGTGGTCATTTAAAAACTGTAAATAATATAAACTTCGCACCTTGTTTTTGATACTTTGTTGCTATTTTATCAATAACGTTACTATAGTCACTGCTGTTTTGATTTATTATTTATGTGATGATATTAACATTGTAGTAAAGTTTATGAATATAAGATCGACCTCAGCAAACACATATAAAGGTCGCCATTGAAAGACAATTATACAAGGAAAACGCATAATGATAATAAGTCTTATGAAAGGTCAGTAAACAGGCCGTCTTTGACCCATGTATAATTTCCCAACCCATATACATTCTTTCCCTCTCTCTTTTTTCTTATCCTTAAATTGTTGGTGTTGACCGCATATACTTCTCATTTCAACGACGCAGTGTTAGCGTTATATGGGTTATGAGACATTTACCCTTCCAATGTACTAAACATATACCATCATTGAAATCAGCTATTTTAGTATGGCAGATTCTCTATCAGTACAATGTTGACTAAACAGCTACCATCTACTTACAGATGATAGCTCCGTGAAGCCAGTGTTTGGTTATCCCCTGGAGGAGCACCTGCGCGTCACAGGACGGACGATAGCCTTCCCCCTGGAGCTGTGCGTGTGCGCGCTTCACGAGCTTGCGCTGAACGAGGAAGGGCTCTTCAGGATTGCTGGTGGTGAGTTACTCAATAGAAGTTATATGGTAAACAGTTTATTAGATAAGAGTGCGGAATATCGTCAGAGTTAATTATTGCTTATTAATTATGAAAGTATTACCACTGGCCAATGCACGTCTAACATTGTAAAATTTGGAATTTTTATCGTAAAAAATGGAACTTTAGTCGCCCCATTGTATTGTATCGTGTTGTAACAGTTTTTTTTAAACAATATGATGTGGATCATGTCTGGTAACGCATTTTATGATAGGAAAATAGTGTTTGTGTTATATTATAACACTATAAACATTATAGCGTTATAAGACCATACGAAAGTTTATGGAAACATAGAATTGCAGATTTGGTGAGATGGGTAATTATCTGTTATTAACCAACTCGATGTTAGTAAGTTGTTCAAAAATAGCATTCAATCATCATCAGCCTATATCTGTCCATTGCTGGACATAGGTATTCCGCAATGCCTTTCACAGTATGCGGTCCTCCGCGCACCGCATCCAGCGACTACCTGCCGTACTTCAGTCGAGGTAGTCGGTTCATCTGGAAGGAGGGCGGCCCTCACTTCTGGTCCCCATCTCCATCCGTGGCCTCAATTCCAGGATTTACCTCCCCCTTTTGACGTCGCTTGCTCGACAGATGTGACCGGCCCATTGCCAACCCCACCGTCAGCGTCCAAGTCTCTGCGCCGTAGATTATTGCGGGGAGGACGCACTGATTAAAGACTCGTCTTTAGGCATTGCGGTATTTTCGAGGTGAGGATGGAGCGGAATTTTGCGAATGCTGACCAGCCTAGTCGAATGCGTCAATCAATCTCTTCGTTGAAGTTACCCCGGCCAAGCCGAATGGCCTCACCAAGGTAGACATAGTCTTTTACCACTTCAATAACTGCATTCCCGATGGTAACTAGACTAGGGACGATACGCTCGTTGAACATGACTTTCATCTTATCGAGGTTCATCTGTAGTCCCACGCATCGGGAACCAGCGTTGAGCATTCGACTCAGATCCTCCACCGATTCAGCCTTTATGACTACGTCATCCGCAAATCACCGATGTATTCACCGTTGACGCAGATTCTTCGCATTTTCTAGTCCAGCGTCTTAAATATATGTTCAGGTGCAGCGGTGAACAGTTTCGCGGAGATGACATCCCCCTGTCTGACACCTCGCTACAACTTGATAGGATTAGACTGCGTGTCCTGGATTCGCACAGTCATTGTCGTAAAGGCATCTTAGCACCTCGTTATAGCGGTGGTCTATTTGGCAGCGCTGTAATAGCATTCAATAAAATAATCTATTTACTGATTTAATATGTTACCAATAAAGACACCGGGAAAAGACCTCAATATTTTCATTGACTGTAAATACTAGTTCATTCTTACTAGCTCTAATAAGAAAATATAAGCTGGGGTGACAAAGTCAACCACTAAATTATTCAGTAATAATAAAGTAAGACATCAATATAAATTACAGTTGATTGTAAGTAATTTAAAAAAAAACAAAAAGTAAATTTTTATTCTGCAGGTTTGTCAAAGGTAAGAAGAATGAAGCTGTCGCTCGACGCGGGGCTGTTCAGCGTGCCGCTGCCGCGCGACTACCGCGACATGCACGTGGTGGCCTCCGTACTCAAGTCGTACCTGCGCGAGCTGCCCGAGCCGCTACTCACCTACCGCCTCTACGAGAACTTCCTCAATGCGTCGCGCCAGCCGGCCGAGCAGGCGCGCCTCAACGCCGTCTGGGACGCTATACACCTTCTGCCTCCGCCCAACTACCAAAACCTTAGATATCTCATCAAATTTTTGTCTACCTTGACCCAAAATCAAAGCACAAACAAAATGACACCGTCGAACTTGGCAATAGTCATAGCGCCGAACCTGCTGTGGGCCGCCAACGAGAGCACCCTCGACATGTACATCACTAGCGCCGTCAACTGCGTCGTCGAGCTGCTCATCAAACACGCGGACTGGTTCTTTCAAGACGAAATCAATTTCTTCGTCACATTCACCAAAGAAGATCTATTGCCCGATCAGTGCGAGTACGGCTTCAGTCCGAACTTCGTCCATGGTTACAACCAGACAGCCGTGCTGAGCCAGGACCAGTCGAACGGGGACTACAACTCGATGAGCAAGTCCATGTTCGACTACAACCACCAGGCCGTACAGCAGCATAAGGAAGCGGACGGCCCCGGCCGTCACTCCCGAAGCAACAGCCATGACACTAGCTTAATATTATTAGATAGCGATATAAAGAAAGCTCAATCGAACAGCTCCCTGTCTGACCAATCTAGTCCACCGCACGGAAGCCCAAAACCTACCATGAGGCGGAAAAACAAAGCCCCGGTGCCTCCCAACTTCACTCCGGATAAAACTAAGCAAAAGGTGGAGGCACAAACGCAAGTAATTGATGCCGCAAAGGAACAACTCCCCGCCAAAGTCGATAATGAGAAGCCCGCCAAACCGCCGCGTCCAGTTATTTCTGAAACCGGTAAAGTCATCACCGGAGTACAGACGATCAACCGATCGACGTACCGGCAGAGCAAGGCACTCAAAGAGGAAGCGGCGAAGAGCAGCAGCCGCGAAAATTTAAACGATATTCGCAGACAAAGCTTGGAGTTGGAGAAGGATAAATTGGAAAGTTTAAAGCCAATAGAGAATCGAGATAAAGAATCGACGTTGGTTGTGAAAAACGTTACGGCCACTACCGGAATAGTCGCCAGGATGAAAGTCGTAGGCGACGCGAACAACGGCCNNNNCGAACCTCCGCCGACAACGCGGACATCGCGCCCACCGTTCTCGAGCGCACGCACATATACACGGTCGACAAACAGCATCCGACAATGATACAGGTGGGCGGCGGGCACGGCGATCCGACGCCAGAGGAGCCGGCTCGCAACACAGTCCAAAGAACTCACAGCTCCGGCGGCAAGGACGCAGAGCTGGAGGAACCCAAGAGTCTAGGCGCCAGCCGGCAGCTGTCGCAGTCGGAGGGCAGCATAACGGAAACGCCGCTGTCACCGCGCGCGCGCCCCCCGCGCCCTATGGTGCCCGCGCCGCCACCGCCCGTCTCGCCGCCGCACCACGAGAGTACAGACCTCTAGTCCCGCCAGGCCCATACTACTACAGCGTAGACGCCACGCTTTGTTCTTGTGGTATAAATGACGTAAAAGATATGGGATCGTGCACATATAATTGAGTATGGAATTGATTATACAACCAAATTTAAGCCTTAATTACAAAAGAACAATGCTTTTGATATTTGAAGTCATCAATGCAAATTTTAAATTCTTTTATATTGATTTTATTCTTCTATTATTTAAAAGGCTAATGTAACTGAATTTAACACTAAGTGAACGCGCAAGATTAAGTTAGTTGCGAAGATTTAAATACATGATAGATCATTAAGTGTTCCAGTATGTTGTATTTTTATTGAATGTTCGAGTATGGCTGTGCATTCATATCGTCGAACATAGGTTTTAATGAAGGCGTTTTATGCAAATTAATTTCTCTAAGTAATATCTCCATTAGATAGTAATTCTGATGCCAATCTGAGATTTATATTCCAAGAGATATGAAAGCTTGGACGAGGCTGGACACGCGTCATATATTATCTGCAGTCTGTGTTTATATATATGTAGTACATAATTATAAGAACACATGTAATGCGTCCCCATAAGTGTATTTAAATCTTTGTAATGCAATATTGGTAGAAATATAAAACTATGAACGGTCGCAAAATGCTTTTGCCGCTAAAGATAAGGTAAACGATTTTAAAAATCGCAGACTGATGCCCTCTATTTAGAAATAAATCATAGGAATCGGCTGATTATCGAGTATTACTAGTGCAAATAGAAATCGATAATGCATACTATATTTTTTGCATTGGTCAAATATTTTTTTAATCATATTAGTGATTTTGGTATAAGTTATAGTTTCAATAGCAATATCCAAGTTCGATAAGACATATCGCAGCAAAGCTTTTGCATTGAACTGAGTTATGTCTGCATAAGGTTTTTGTACAATATAGAGATGTTACGATAATGCCTTGTGATATTAGGGACATTGGTTACAAGAGCCCGTTGAGGGGCAAAGCACAAAAACGTAACGAGTTGTATTATGAGTAGCCATATTTTTATACTTTATGACTTGACAGTGCATTAATTAGTTAATTATTTTAGCTGCGCTATTACAGTGACTATAACTCTAGGCTAAACTATGTTATGTAGTATTTACGACGTTTATGTGATACGCATTTTATTAATTATTATATATACTGCAAGTATACAAGCTTCTGTTGTAAGTAATTATAACGATTATATTCCGATAACTATGTTTTTTATTACATATTTAAATACATTAACATCATGTCTGCCACTTCACTATGTAGTAATTCCTTTTACCAACACGTAATAGTGATATTAGATTCGGTAGAATGTGAGCGGATTCTGTTATCACTTCATTCATGTTTTTTATTCTTTGGTGATTTATGTAGAAGCCACCGGCTTGAATTATCCTCATAGCATCGCCTGAAATTAAAAATAAAGCTTAAATTAAATAATTGAAATTAATGGACAGTTTCGAGACCTAGTCGGTACATACAAGGGACTATGAGTTAAGCCGTTATTTGATTAGTTTATTAAAAATGTCTTACAAAAGTTTGAATAACAGTAAAGTAATTTCTGATAAAACTAGGAATATGTCTATGAAGGGCTTGTCTGGCAATACACAATGCTGTACTAGTCCCCACTTTAATGTATGGAAGTGAGAGCTGGGTTTGGCAGGAAAAGCGTGCTAGTAAAGTTAATGCCGTTGAGATGCGATCCATAAGAATGGATTGATTGATGACATTGAATGATAGGATTAAAAATACCATTATAAGGGAAAAGTGTGGCTTAAAAGTGGATGCTGTGACTAGAATTGAGAGAAGTATGCTTCGGTGGATCAGGTATGTTGAAAGGATGAATGAAGAGAGAATAACGAAACAAATTTATGTTGCAAAAGTGAATGGCAGTGTTGGTACGCCCTAGGAGGCGATATAAGAAGCATCCATAACCGACGTGCATGAATGCGTTGATGTATGAACGTAGAACCAAGAGAGGTGTACCAAGATCGCGCCAAATGGAAATCCATGATCTCTGCTTACCCCTCTGGGTTACGGGCATGAGCGCTTATTTATTTATTTTATTTATAAAACAATTAGAGTTAGTATTTGTAACGTTTTTTAAATTATATTACTGCTGATGTAGTCAGAGATGAAATCCGCTTTACACAAAAATAACAAGATCCTTAATGTGACAAGAGTTTATGTAATGTCGTATTAAAGATGACGTAATTAAAAAAAACTTACTTTCTGTAGGGAAGCAGTTAGCCATCATGCCTAACTTCAGCACAGTGATGCCGGGTGACAAGAGTAGGCTAGTGACGGGCGCACTGTCAAACACTTGCTCTAAATCTGATGCGCTCAGTGAAACTAGAGATTTTACATCTTTGCTGAATATCGCCTCGGTCGCTTGTCGCGCTCGTTCAAGACCTTCCTCTGTGAAATATCAAGTCTTATAGAAAATTGTAAATAAAATCAGTACCTCATATTTACACCTTGTTTCATAGCAAGATGGAATTTTTGTAAACAATGGATTTTACGTTAAAATTTGTAAATTCTAAAATATTTTCGACAAACATTTTTTCTCAGATTACCTTATAACATTAACTTTCCAAATTGTGAGATAAAGTGAAGTGATATTGTGTAATACACAATATCACTTCACTTTATCTCACAATTTCCACAAAATTACAACATTTCCAATGAAAGTATAAAAAGGGTAATGGCCACCATGTATGGTAAATGACATATTTTTGCTGACCAAAATTCTAGCTAATTAAAGATCTTGCTGTGAAACAAAGGCTTGTCTTGAAATGTCAGTTATAAAAAAAAATCTCTTGTATGGCACTGAATGGTTGTGATACCACATGATGGTAAGTTTTTTTTAAAGATTTGACCATGTGGTTTACCAGACTATTTTGTATTTTCGGAGAAGTAGTTGCTGGTAACCTTATTGACGGTTCTTACAGCTTCATCGAATACAGTTACCAGACTATCTGCCAGCTTTTTAGCAGGAAAAGCTGTATAAGGCAAAGTAGAATTTTTTTATTAAGGATTAATATTAAATATTGTTTCACCTCCATGAACTAAGGTAGTTAGTTGCTCAGCTAAGCATGTCTGGGGATATCTTTGCTCTGGATGCTGTTTATGCTTAAACATTATGTCTTTGATTTCTCCCAAACTATAGAAAGTAAAGAGCTTGAGTAACCTCTCGACATCTGAATCTTTAGTCCTAATGAAATACTGATACAAACTGTACGGGCTGGTCTTTTTTGCATCAAGCCACAGAGCATTCCCCGCCGATTTACCAAACTTATCACCTTCTTCTGTAGTAACTAATGGAAGGGTCAAACCTGAATGAGCAAGAAAATAATATTAAATGTTTAATATATTCTACATTTCAAATATTTCTATAACAATGAAAGCTGTTTAATAAAAATAGTTAATCAACATTTAAAAATGAAGCTCAAATTTATTTTGGCAATAAATATAGAGTAAAAGTAATTAATACCATAAACATCTTGCTTCACCATTCTAGTAATCAGCTCATGTCCAGCTGAAATATTTCCCATTTGATCACTTCCACCAATCTTCAAACCAAAAGAATAAAAATTAAATTTATTCCCCTAAATTATTATTGCAAATTTTAAAAATGACTTCAACATAGTTGTGTAGCAATTTCAATTTACGAAGTGAAAAGGTCCATGACAACATTTTATCTCTTCATTCTAGACCTCATCAATTTAAAAAAAGCCACTCAAATTCAGTGCTTTGTTAAAAAAACTACTACACAGAAAAATCTAAATTAACATTTAATTAATAGCAATAAATAATTTTAAATATAATACGACATTTATGTCAATAGAAAAAAGGGTGAGCGATTGAAAGTTTCACATCTTCTCACACTCACACACAAATTCACACTGGAGACTTAAAAAATATACATATATCTGTTTCAAGAACTAACCTGAAACCTACAATTATATTCTTTTAACAAATATAACCAATCATATGCCTGAAATATCTGATAAGCAAATTCAGTGAAACTCATCCCAATGTCAGAGTTAATCCTGTTCTTAACACTTTGCTTCAAGAGCATAGTTCCCATTCTAAAGTTACGTCCAATGTCACTGACAAACTGTATTGAATTGATCTCTTTATACCAAGTTTCATTATTGACAATCCTGCAACATTTTAAAGAAATAAAAATGTTGATATCAGTATTAGCATTTTTAAGTAGTTTTTTTATATAGGAGGTGGCAAACAAGCAATTTGATCACCTGATGTTAAGTGAGTGTTACCCATAGACATCCGCAACATGCAAATGTGTTGCAGACGCGTTGCCAACTTTTAATGTACAGATGAAGGCATAGACAGGAATAAGTCTTCCCTGTTAACCCCCTCCCCAATCCAATCTTTCCCCATTCACATCCTATCCTTATGAGGAAAGGGTTGGAAGGGGAAATGGACTGAAATTAGGCCTCTGGCATGTCACTCATCAGACGAAACACAGAGTACTTCTACTTTACGATTAGTAGTTAATATTCTTGAGTTTGTAAATTAAAAAGAAAATTACCTGATTGGTTTTAATTTGTCTTCATCTTCTGACCAAATATATTTCTTGTGGTTTTCAAATACCATTTCTAGATTGGTTTTTATACATGCAATATTTTCTGCTAATATATTACTGGATAATGCTACCCGATCTGTACTTTTTCCACTTGGATCACCTATATGCCCTGTGGCACCGCCAAGCTAAAAATTATAATTGTTTTTAAACAATTATGTTCACAAAGGAGTATATACACATAATTGTGAGAGCTACCTTACCAATGCAATAACATTATGACCACCTCTCTGCCAGTGTAATAAGTTAATAATGACAAGAAGATTCCCAACATGTAGACTATTAGCTGTAGGGTCGAAACCAGCATATACATACTGTGGGGATTTATTTAAAAGATTTAGAATATCTGATCTAAAACATAAGAAAATGCACTGTACATAAAAACATTTGGTATGCTTTACAATCCAGGGGCAGGAACTTGATGTTGCAATTGTTTTTAACTTTCTTTTTTGTTTTGACTATGCAAAACTTAGGTCATAGGTTCCTTGCATGTTTGGTAAGCACCACATGCATGACCTGGGTGGCACTGCAAAGTGTGTTGTGGCAGTGGCCAGCTATTACAAAAGATGAGTCTAATTGAAATGTCTTTTTTAATTTTCTTAGAAGCGGTAACATACACTTCAATGGGAGTGGTGTTGGAAGAAAGGAAAGGAGGAAGAATCCTTCCCTCGAAAACCAGCAACTGCAACACACTCCCAAGTATTTAAGGCATTTATGAAATCTCTTTTTTATTTCTCTCAGGAACAGTGCCTTACCTTGCAATTGAAATGGTGTTGAGAGGAAACGAGAAGAATAAGATCCCCCCCCTCACACTTTCAATCCCTCCCCCAAAAACCAGGTAACTATTAATAAAAGTCTACCTTATTTAGTACAAACATAACGATTACTATGATTGTTTACTTACGCTGCTGTGTTTGGAAATATATCTTGATACATGCCTCTTTCTTTCAGTTTTAAAATGTTTCTACTACTGTATAAGCGTGTTGATGTTTGTGTTATATTTATACGATATATACGACAGAAATGTTTACAGTTCATCATTTTAACGAATTTGATTGTTATTCTGCAGGTTAGAAAAACTACATTCCTAATGTAATGTAGTTTTTAGTTAGTGATTAACTTGTCTGAAAACATTCAAGTTATCAGTAGTCAATTTACAAAAGTATTGTATTATGTAATTTTCGCTATAATAAAAATAACATAGAGTTTCTGTTCAGTTTTATACAAATAACAATCTTTTAAATCACGTCTACAATTTTTGATATAAACTGAAACCCGCTTGACATTGACAGTTGTTTCACAGCAGCTGTTAGTCAATTGAC
>JWHW01025352.1:123072-146856 GCA_000931545.1 Papilio glaucus | reverse complement strand
TTGTTTCACAGCAGCTGTTAGTCAATTGACAAGATTATATAAAGTGTTCGTAATGAAGATAAAATAAAATAAATAAATATGCGCTCACGCCCGTAACCATGGATTTTTCTTTGACGCGATCGTGGCACAACTCTTTATCTACAATTCTACATTCATACATCTACATGCTCGTGGGTTGTTATTTATATTATTTGTTATTGTTATTCCTTATATTGCCCTTTTTAGTAACCCACTAATCTGATCGATACAAGTTCACCTATAGCGCCCCCTACCAACACTGCCACTCACTTCTGGGAGCTGGGCTGCCCGGAGTGATCCAAGTCCCCGCCCACACGGGAAATACGCGCTAGTCGTGAAGAAGTACCGGTAACTACTACCAACTACTTACTACTGCCACTCACTTTTGCAACATTTTCGTAATTCTCTCTTCATTCATCCTTTCAATATGCCCGAACCATCGAAGCATACATTCCTAAATTCTAGTCACAGCATCCGCTTTCTAATGATGATTTTTCTTTGTATTTCTTTTTTTTCATCATTCTTTCATTTTTGAAAGTTATAATCCGAACGCAGAAATATCTACCGGATGGGTAAGGATCATTGGCAAGAGTGTCTAAGAGTCTGGACTATATGTAATCCAAATGTCAACTATAAACATAAATATGTATGTGATCCATAGTTTTCTATAATTTAAAATTTTAGCGCAGTTTTAGATACTAAAGTGTATTTATAATCGTTTGAAGAGGAAAATAATGTGTTCACATTAAATAAAATATAAGTCAAGTTCTAAGGTTTTATTATATCTATACAATAATAATTCCTTGAATTTTAGGATATATTAAACACTCGTTATTCACAAAAGCTTTGGAAAATATTCATAACTATCATTAAACACTTTTACATTATAGTAACAACGTGGATTTGTATTTCATCCTAGAATATTCAGAATTCGAAACCATTATAACCTTGTTTATGACACTATTAACGCCTTTTGCAATATGGAAAAAATAATATAAAATAAGAACTTAATAAATTAAAAGTTAAATGAATTAAAGTAAGCTGGATATGTCTTAAAAATATTAATGTCAAATCTTATTTTTAACAATGATACCCTACTAAAGTTAATAAATAAGAACTAACATGCATGAGAATGAAGATAATATTTATTTAATAGGTTCAGAAACTATTGGAATCGATTTTACGTAGGTCTTTTATAAAAATATCCTTTAAAAAATACTAACTTTCGTATGTTACAATCTGCACAAAGTATGTAAAATGGATAATACTCTCACTCACTCTCAATAACTTTAAAATTAAAAAGCTATATTAATAAACTAATCTTCAAGTGTGACATTTTTGAATAGATAAGACATAGACTCTTTGTTATGAATGCGTCTGATCGCTTCACTTAGCAGTACTGAAATGTCGATTGTTTTAATTTTGTTGCACTGCATTTTCTGAAGCTCATGTGGCACAGTGTTGGTAACGACGACTTCGTCTATTGGCGAATCTTCAATGAGGCGCGGAGCATCGGACGAGAGTAAGCCATGTGTTGCCAGCACATATATTTTGTAAGCGCCACATTCCTTCAACACCTCTGCTGCAGCAACAAATGACTGAACGTCGTCAATCATGTCATCCTAAAAATTAAATCAAAGTTGTACCATGACAATAACAAGATCTATACAAATAAGTTTCTTTCTGATATATCAACGCACAGGCCAAGAGATTTCTGTTATTATGTAGGCAAGCACTAAAAACGGATCTAAATTCATTCCCTGAAGAACTTCAGTAGGGGATAAAAATGTTTATAGATCATGGTAAGTTAACCTAGATCTATATGACCAATCAATTAAATAGGGTTCGGCTTTAGGCTGGACAATCATCTCTTATTTGTATTGCTTGGTGTGTGAAACCGTGGGACATCACATTGTTTGGTATAGATTTTAATCAGTGTGTTGACTATGATACAAGAAATACCGTGACAATGAGGCTTAAAGCCTCCGCAGTCTCCTGGCCAAGATCCGAGTAAGAACAGATACATTTCTATTTTATATGGTGAACACATTTTCCGATTTGCTAAAATGTAGATAGACTTTTCATTTGACATTAATATCTTTGTACAAATATTGTAATTATCCAATAAAATAAATGAATTGGGGACACTGAACAAATTAACAGTAAAGTGTTTTTATTTGTTAATTTGTGTTTAGCATCAAAGATCATATCATCTTCTGGTACTAAAGATAATAAATATGGCTACTTACCACCATGATGGCAATCCTCCCTCCTACATCTCCAACAACATTAATAGGTGGCTTCTCTTTTGCTGGATGTACTGGCACACCTACTGACACATCCATAGTGCGGGACCTGTCAACACTGAAAATGCCCTTAGTTATGTAGTTATTGTTGACATGTAATAGGTTTTAAAAAACACACAACAAGAATCAAGATCAAATTACTCAAATGTGTTGGTTTATAGAATACAAATAACCTCATGAGAACCATCCTCATGGGAGAAGTCAAAAGTAAAGGTATTTTACTGTTATTGAAGTTGCATAAGAATAACAGATATAGAATATTCAATATCCTTTTATAAATAACATACCTTGGAATGCAAGGGGGAGAGTAACGCCCATCTACTTCGTCGCTTTCTGCTTCCTTCTGCTCTCCATGAATTACAGCAATCCCAAGACGCAATCGCTCAGCATAGGATGTGGCTTTCTTAGCAGAGCCGGGATTACGCGCAACTATTACTGAATTACGGTAATCAGGAATCTGTGAAAACATTGGTTCCTCAAAAATTACTCTACCCAGACACTGATAATAATCATAGAAAATCTATTTTAACTATGTTAACTACTTACAGAATTTAAGTAATTTAATTACAGATTTCTGTTGATTATTTTAAGTCAACATTAAAACATCAGAATATTATAAGTAACAACATTTTAGTCAAAGCCGAATTCTCATATCAATATACATTTTAGCCACACAAATTATACAGTATGGAATGGTATTTAATTTGTCTGCATGAATCTTCGATTAACAATATCAACTAGATGTCGGGTCGAAACACAAAAACCGTCTCGATAAATAACAGCGCACTTCAAAAGTGAGCTCTTATTTATTTGTTGTTGTACTTTACTTGTTGCTTGGCAAGATTGATTTCAATGATATATGTTGTTTAACTTATGTCTTTTCATTTGTAATGACAGGAGTGATTTATTGCTGAATGATTGTGTTAGATAATATTTTGGATTTGTGACTTTATTACAAGGTGCCATGATTGTAACTAGATTGAACTTAGAACTGTTTTAAAACTTTTTTCTCTGTGAGGAAACAAATGTAGCTGTATATTCATATATTCATGCGGATAGCATTTAGCTTTGATTTTGTACATGACCCGACATCTGATTGATATTGTTGATTGAAGGCATGAATAATTATAATTTAATATATAATTCCTTATATAACCATTTTAATAACACATATTAAAGTGACTGGTGTAGTCAAATCTTTTATAGGGTAGTTTAATATTAACCATACAGTAGAGCCAAGCTGCTGTTGCAATGGTAATGTGATGTGATGAATCATGTCATTTTCAAAGACATGTATTAATTAAATGCTAAATTAATAGTTTATGCAGATTGCAAATATAGGGAATTTGTCAGTAAAAAATTAAAGTTATCTCAATTTGATAATTACAAATAATTATAATTTTAAAAAAATAATAAATAAATATAAGTAATAAATATTTAATGCATTTTGTGATAAAAGGTGTTCATGCTTCTTAGTGGTAGAGCCCGCAACAACATCTGTTTCACGAATGGGGTTGTCTCGAATGGTGAAATACCACAACCTCACAGAAAACAGTCATCAAGTAGAAATAGTCTGCATTTTGTCTGGCGAGTGAGGTGCTGGAGGCCTAATTTCAGTCTTCTTACCCTTCCCATCCTTTTCTCATAAGGATAGGATGGGAAAGGGAAGAGAATTGGATGGGGAGGGGTTAACAAGAAGGACATATCCTTATACTGTTTTATGCCCTCCTCTGTCCATTACAGATAGGCAATGCATCTGCAACACATGTGCTTGTTGCAGATTTCTATGGGTAGCGTACACTTAACATCAGGTGTTCCGCTTGATTGTTTGCCTCATTATTCCATAAAAAAAAATATACAATAATAACTCACACTTTCTTGAATGTACTGCAGTAAAAAAGGGGAAGCCCTTAGGTTGTCAACTGGACAATCATAAAATCCCTGTATTTCTTTTTGATGAAGATCCATAGTAATGATGTGAGTTAACCCAGACTTGCACATCATTTGTGCCAAAAGCTTTGTGACAATGCACCCGCGCTTCCTCATTTTGCACTGTTTGCTGTATGGTAAGTATGGAATCACCCCAACAATGGACCGAGCCGAAGATGTTTTGCATGCATAAGCCATGATTAATAGTTCCATTATATTGTTGTTTACATCCCTGGAAATATTGCAAAAAAATATGTATTCACTCAAGTCACTGCCAAACTTTGTCATCATAATTATACACCTATAATTTTTAAGCATATTTTTAAGTTTTAATTTCTTTCTTTTAACTGTTATAACTTTATATAGTTATGATACTCAATAAATTTGAAGACATGCAGTAGAATGGTCAATAGCAATGGTATTGATTATTAGCACATCAAAATAACTTTATTATTTAAATTATATTATGCATTTATCCCAGTAATATGTTGTGTGAAGTAGTTTAATATGATGATAAACAAAAATATGGTTCCTTTCTAATAATAATATTAAAACAATCCTAAATATAGAGACTCACTTTGTACCAGTTTGGACAATATAAATATTTTTCCCTCTGATTGAGTCTGCAATTTCCACCATAGTCTCTCTGTTAGTTTTATGGTATACTGAGCATCCTCCTTTACGCACGCCTAGACGGCTGTGGAATGAATAAATTGGATAAAAATGGACATCTCAAGTGGTAATATAGAAGTAATATTTATAATGATAATAAAATAATTACTCCGCTATAAGATCAGCTAATTCGGGATGAGAATTGCCGCTTAAAATAACAATGTCCGACGTGGAATTGCTCTCCATATTGCTCTTACGAGGATGATTTGTGAATCCGACCAACCTAAGAAAGAACAGTACATGTGAGTGCGTTAAAGTATTAACCTTGTAATAATAAATGGATGTGAATAAGACTTCACGAGACATCAAGAAGAAAAACAATAAACCTGGTTTTGTTGAGTAACATAATAACCTGAAGGCAGTCTTGAACAACAGCCTACTTATAATAAAATGTTACAAAATAGATGATTAGATTAAATGTATAGAGATGAAATTTCGGTGGCGGTGTTTAAATCTTACAAAATAGTAAACACGAGACCTATAAAATAATTATATTAACGAATGCGATTATAATCAAAATGTTTTAATCACATAAGCGACAGTAAAGAATTATGTCAAAGAGTACAAAAAATAAAAGACAGTCATAAAGTCACAAATGAAACTTTTAACAAAACAGCCAGCCAATAAAGATTATTTCAAATGTGTCAAGAACTACCCATGAAATTAACTTAGGTGGCAGGTAAAAATTTAAGCCGAAACCTATACAACATGGACTGTATTACGTTCATACTGTGCCGACCCCACATCATCATATAATCTTATTATAACTGCTCTTTGTACCTAATGTCAAAGTCACTCAACTTAAGACTCTCCTCTCCCCAACCCGCTCCACCGCACCGCCATTCAAACTTCAAAACAATGTGGATTTATAATATGTGATTTTTTGGTTATTTAGAATTTAAAAAGTAAAATGGGTCTGACAAAGCAATATTTGCGTTATGGTCCAAGTGGTACCTTTAATATTATTGCTAGTGCCGATTGTAATAGCGCACATGTCTCATTAAATGGAATTAGTGGAAGATATATAGCAGTTGGAGCATGTGAGCATGTTATTATATGGGATATGAGGATAGGAGAAAAGGTAAGGATTTCTTAAGCTAAATTTTGAAAGTGTTATGCATATTCAATTAAGACATTGAAGAAGCACTTACTTTCAGTAGCCAATAAATTATTATGTTCTTTGAATGAACCTACCTAATATTATTTAGTATGTTAAATTACTTCATTATTTTTTAAGGCTCAAGTAATACCCGGGGAAAATGTGGTTGTATCTCAAATAGCTGCAAGTCCAACAGGTAATCACATGGCAGTAGGCTATGTTGATGGCAACATAAATGTGTTTGAGTTGACAAATAATGAGATTGTATGTGTCTTCGCTGGTCACAAGTTTGCTGTAACTAGTTTGCAATATGATGAACAGGGCCACAGAATTGTGTCCGGATCTAAGGTAATGCTTGTTAAATAAGTCAACAATTAATATTAAGTTAATGAATGAATAGCATGAAGACATCTAATTACTACAGTTAAACTTGATTTATCCACCAATGGCTTAAGGGGTGTAAGGATATTAAAATACTGGAAGCAACAAATGATACCTGCATTTGTTTTTATTGACTTACATTTAAAACTTTGTTCTGATTATAATTTCATATATGAATATAAATAAAAATATGTGTATGAATTTTTTATTTTCTTGAGAAAAGATGGCAAACAATCGAAAAATGTTTCATCGCAATCTGATAAATGGTTTAGGAATGCATAGAGGACAAACAAACAAACAGTGATGCTTATTTAAATATACAAACAATAATAAGAAATGGGAATAAACAATACTAATTATATGAAAAAATCACACCTATACTAAGCAAGCTACAGGTTAAGTTGATCCATCTTACACAGGTGCTGATGCAACATTGCCACTATGTTACAATATTTATTCAAATAAAATTATAATTATTTTCTAGGATACTGAAGTTATTCTCTGGGATGTGGTGTCAGAAACTGGTGTGGCTCGGTTTAGTGGACATAAAGGTGCTATAACAAGTGTACTTTTCATTAATGGCAAAAACTGTATAATAAGTTCTTCTAAGGATACCTTTGTCAAGTTTTGGGACATTGAGACTAAACACTGCTTCAAAACACTAGGTGGACACCAAGTGGAGGTAAGATTTTTTATATAACTTCTACCTGACCCAGCAAATATTGTTTTGCCATTTAAGTTATTTCTAGTGAATATTTTGGGAGTCAAATAAAAATAACTAAATTATTGTTAGTGTTGGGGAATGTGGACTGAAAGAGCAATGGGGCGCTGTGAACGATGACTGATTAATTAATGGGGTTGGTGGTAGAAGAGTAAAAACTTAGGGTTTTATGTATTTTTCAATGCTGAATCTTAAAAAAAATTAAAAATTTGTAACTATTCATAACCCCACTACCCATAAGTGATAAGGGTTGTCCACCAACCCTTATCACTTATGGGTGTGAATAGTTACAAATTTTATAGTGTAGTATATGTAATAAGGGTTGGTGGACAACCCTTATCACTTATGGGTATGAAATAGTTTAGATCCTATTGTCAGATGTAACAAATATATGTAAAAAAATATATAATCGGTCAAACTGTTTCAGAATAGAGAGAAGACTTTCTTTTCATTCTCTATGGTTGATCGAGATATTTAAATGATAATTTCTGCTTATTACAAAATAGCACTACCCAAAATTTCATTATTCAAAGTCCTTCTTGTATAAGTAAGCTTTACTACATGCCAAGATATTAATGAAAATGTTAAGGAAACCATAACTGATGGTTGTGTTGTGTGGACATCTGTATGTTATACTATACTTTAATATACATACTAGTTTTTCTCTTAGTTGCTGATGTACCATTAAATTTGATGTAAGAAAAAAACAAACCCACAAACCCTATTTCAAGGGTTTATTCCACTTTGATCACCTGGGTGATATGACCCAGGTGATCAAAGTGGAATAGTAGTATTCCACTTTGATCACCTGAAATTTAAATCACCTGAGTCACGTGACCTGGGTGATCAAAGTGGAATAAAAAATTAATTTAATTTTTTTGTTATATCACCTGGGTGCATAGGGCTGACATATTAATTGTAATTTATTGCTTTTAAATGGGAACAAATTTATACTGCGATAGATTTTTTTACACAATGAACAATGCAAACTTACTGCTATGCAAGGTAATACGTAGCACAATGATATTATAATACAAAAAAGTGAAGACTCGAAAGCGTCCCATTGGGACGCTTTTTCTTTAGCTTACGTCATGCGTTTATATTTTCGCTTAATTAAGAAACACTAACTTTTTCTTGTTATTTTAATTACGTTATCCAAAAAATGAAGTGAATCTTTTTTATCGACGTATGGGAGAAATAAAAATTGTAACATTCCCTTTGGACAGCCACAGCGCCATGCTTGTTTACCAAAATTGAGGAGTGACCTAAAAAATATTTTAATAATAAAGTGATATAATAAATAGACATATTCAAATTCCTTGAATTAGTAGTGAAAGTGAGAGAGAGTATTTTGGTCTCAGAATTTGAAAAAATAGCCGCCATTTTGAACTTTTTAGTTACTGAACTCTTTGCCAGCACTGGCTTTGGTGCATTAAGTGGCGGCGAGGGGGAGGGGGATTTTGTACTCCATATTTTTTTATCGTTTTTATTTTTGAACTATTCTGGCGCCTTTCCACCTGTTTGCAGTTTCACTTCTGTCGGCAGTCGTTATAACTGCCCGTGTTTTTAACACCATTTGACATGTGTTAATGTTGCTGTCACTGTCTTTAGAACACTTTCGACCGGCGATTTATCAAAATTCCCGTAGAAAAAACGCTTAAGTCAACTTTGTGCTAGTGCTCCTCTTGCTGGCACTGAATTAGGTACATAAACTTCACAATTTTTAAATAGTTAATGATCCAGTACATTGTTTTTCATTAAATTTGAACACCTCCATCAATCCCGTATCCGGTCTCATAATCTTTTTTTTTACAATACTGATAACCATTATGTATGTATAAGTACTGTACCACGGCCCTTTTTAATCATGGTAAATACTTCCATTGTAGTACAAATTAACGTTCAATTATCGTACGTCGACTATCTTGTAATAAGAATTTCCATCGACCTATAATGACTCTCTTTTGTTTTTCTGTTTTGGTTTTTGCAGTTCAAAGTAATTATAATTGCATATTTGAGCGAGGAGGTTGCATATTATATATGTATAAAACATATGGGCACCGCTTACCAAGAAGATAATATATGTATAATCTATATTATCGAATAACTGATTTTAACAAAAACGTATAATAATATTATGTTAGAATTTTGGTTCTGCTTACATTACGTGAAAAAATTTATGTCTATTCGAAACAAAGTTCTTATTTGTTCTATATTAGAAAACATAAAACACAAGGGCAGATAAATTTATTTTTATAAAAAAAAATAATTGAAATATCTGGTTGATATAAAAAGATAAATTAGCCATTTAAAATTAGAGACACCCCTGTGCGCTTAGGTGATTTGATTCCACAAAATAAATTTGACAGACAACTATTCCACTTTGATCACCCAGGTCACGTGACTCAGGTGATTTAAATTTCAGGTGATCAAGGTGGAATACTACTATTCCACTTGGGTGATATGACCCAGGTGATCAAAGTGGAATAAACCATTTCAAGTTGGCAGTTTAAGATACACTAGTGACCAGTAGCTTTGTTTGGGTTTTTTTCCATTTTAGTGACATACCAACCAATTTCATTTTCCAATCATCATAAGTCAATAAATTTTCACAAAATCAAATTTATATAAAATTCAGATAGATAACAGTGTGGAGACATTGTTTTTGCCTGACTGAGCAGGAGGGTAATGTTTTTTGTCGGTATGTATCCATACCATCCATTTCATCTGTAGCAAAAACAACTTGACTGATTTTGAAGATAGAGATGTCATCTGATTCATAGTCTTATTTATAGTCAGTCGGATATAGTTATTGGTTGTTTAAATTAACTATTGTTTATGTCTAGTATATTAGTGTACTTTACACTAGTATTCACAGACACCACATTTGTCTGAATAGTTTCAGAAATTAAAAAACAATAAATATTTTTAATAAAAAGTCAAAAGTTAAGATGCATTGTAGTCCGTCTGTTCCGGACGTGTAGACCGGCACCTTTCAAGCGCGGTGCAGAGCTTTCCTTGCGAGAGTTGTATGCCGGGTAATAAGTACTATGCAATCAATAATAAAGTAACATTGACAATAAGCAAACTTGAAAAATGAAAAAAAAAGGTTGTGCTTTTGAGTGTGTTCTGTAGCTTAATGTCAAAGTAAGTCGTAAGCTTGATGTCAAAAAAAAATAAGGGAAAGAAAAATATAGGAAGAAAGAATAGTAGTAGTACTACTACTACTTACTGTAATATTCTTATAATATTAACTAGGTATGGTCAGCCGTGTTGCTAAAAGAGGAGAGATATTTAGTGACGGGCAGCATGGATCAGGAGTTACGGGTGTGGAGATTGAATTGGATGGATAAGATGAAGGAAGAGGATAAACTGGTGCAACAACTTGAAATAGTGAAAATTGAAGAGACTGACAATACTGAAGACAGTTCAGTAAGAGAAACATTTTAGTAAAAATAATATAATATAATTTTTTCAATTATAATGATAACTTCAAACTAATTTTGATAAATCCTTAATATTTCACTTACTTAAGAATACAGTTAGTTTTAGCACCCATGTTATATGTGCATGGAAATCTGAATTAAGAGAATGTTATTTGAAATAATTCACATCAATGATGCCATTTTACTAGCAATTTCCTTTTCTTACTAGAAATTGTTGGGAAGGGGAAGTAGGAAGGAGTAGAACAACTGACAACTGAAACAGCTGTTGTTGTAATATTATAAGTGCAAAGTTTATTAAATGAGTTAAACGATTTGATTGTGGTTTTGTTATATAAAAAACTTTGCATGTTAAAATGAGGATTGAAACGTAGAACCCCCACAGCTTCTTTTATAAAGTAACTTGATCCAATAATATTTCTCAGGTGTTGCAATGTCATCAAGTAGGGACATTGGTGCGCGGCGGCAGGGGACGCGTGGTGGGGCTATGTACGGATCCCGGTCAGACTGTACTCGGTTGTTTCGGCACAGACTCCTTGCTGGAATTATTTATCTTCTGCTCCGATGATGAGGCGAAAGCGAGGATGGTTAAACGAGTTAAGAAACAGAGAAAGAAACTTACGTGAGTATATTTGTCTGTAGATTTATTATATTGTAATAGAATCAAAAACATTTAAACAAACGATTTAAGCAAACCAGAGGTAGGCAGAGATTACAGATTTGAATTGTAATTTTATTCTTTATCTTATTTTCATTTAATTATCTTAGTGACATACTGAACAAGGGCGATATACGAAGTACCCATAACTGACGAGCTTGTATGCGTAGATGTGTGGATGTAGAAGAAGCGAGAGAGGTGTGCCAGGATCGCGCCAAATGGAAATCCATAATCTCTGCCTACTCCTCTGGGTTACGGGCGTGAGCGTATATTTATTTATTTATTTTTTATCTTAACTTTACTCATAATTTAGATTTAGACATATTGTTTTATAAAAATATTGACCTCTATAATGTTTTTGAGAATTATTACTTGTGTTGTAAACAGTAAACTGAAAGAAAGTGGCGAAGCTGATGTCGACGCAGCAGAAGTGAGCGAACTGCTGACACTGTCAGACGAGGTGCGGCGGCTGACGTCAGTCAAGCTGTCTGCTAAGATCAAGTCGTCTAGCCTTCTGCTCGGTACGAGTGGCGAGCTCCGAGTGGGCGTCACCCTCGCTAACAACACTGTAGAGCTGCATAGCTTGAAGCTTGGAGAGGAAAACGACGGTGACTAGAAATAATATTTTTTTTATTGAAAAAAGGGGTACACAATTAAGCAATTCACAAAAAAATGTATATTCTGTCTGGTAATTTCTATATTCTGTCCTGTGTGGTCTAAAACCTGACTAGATTTTTGCATGTTTGTTTTTAAGTTCTTTAAAGCATTATTTATTGATTTAATTTTTTTAGACAGTAAAAACAATATATATAATTATGCTTTAAAAAACTTAAAAATAATCACGAAACAAATTAGAATAAACCAAAAAAAATGTTTCAGTGAAATGTTTAAAACAAATAACGCAGCCGGGTCATCAGAAGGAGCCGCGCTGTGTCGCCATCAGCTCGGACAACCTCGCCATCCTCTCCGCCTCCGCTGATTCTATTAAACTCTGGAACAGGTGTGTGACATCATTGACATAATTCACATTGTTTAAAATTAAGGAGAGAAGTGTAGTGTCCTTCACTCGCATCTTGATGTAGGATGACACCGTGACGTGAACATGGCGGGAGATTCTTAGATGTATCAAAAATCACTGCAGTTAATGATTTTATCTTATAGTATTCATATTATGTAGAACTAACCAGTTTCGTCTGAAGACTAGTAGTGGTGATCATTAAAGTTAATTTGCGTGTGTATGATGTAGGACTAGTCAAGCGTGTATCCGCACGGTCCCCGCGCCGTGCGGACGGCCGTGGAGCGTCTGCTTCTTGCCCGGCGACCGGCACGCGGCGGTGGGCTGTGCGGACGGTACGCTGCTGCTGTTGGACGTGGCAGCAGCGGTGGTCGCAGAGCAGGTACCGGCTCATACCGGAGCTTGTAACAGCGTTGGTCTACTGCCAGATCTGGTTAGTATACTGTTTATGTCTACACTGTTAGTATTCCAGTAATAGGCAGTTGCCAACTAAAACGTGCCGAGGTGCAAACGCATATTCGAGTCTATTGTGGTAAGGAGTCGAGTTACGTCGGACTATCACCGACAAAAACGCCACGGTGCTCACAAACAGAGCTAAGATGGGGTCACGGGAGATCTCTCCATTCGGAACACAACCGTGATCCATAAATCGCTTTGCTCGCCTATTGGCTAGGGTGTCCTGATATAACCTTGGGCCATTAACCTCTTATTCAGGGCCCAACTTAAGAGCCCGCAACCGAAATGATTCCGTTTATGATTGGGAGCACCATTATGGCACATGGATGAGACGCGGCTCACGATGGCGTTGTCCGAGCGGGGTTCATTCTTCCTCGAGCCCGCCCAGCGGGCATATATAACCATAAGGGTTAAATAAAAGGAGGCTATAGCCCTCTAATTGCTTACCGACTAGAGTAAATGCTTCTGTTTGAAAAGACTTAAGATGTTTTAAATATTTCTTGCTTAAAATCCAATGTAAGTTAGGACGTTATATTTGTAGCGCGGATGCTATAGCGGCGGAGCTGACAAGACGGTGAAGCTGTGGCAGTTCGAGCTCATCCCCGACCCCACTGGAGAGTCCAAAGCGAAGGTAATTATTTTATTATATTTATTAAAATTTAGGTCTCGTTGGTGTTGGGGTACGGGTCGCCACTACGTCGATCAAAGAAGTTAAGCTAAACCTTTAATCGTTTTGTTTTGTTCAGGTTCTTTCTCTCCTGCACACCCGGACGCTGGAGCTGGAGGAGGCGGTGTGCGGAGTCAGGGTCAGCCCCAACAACAAGTTCATTGCAGTCGCCCTTATGGACTCCACCGTCAAGATATTCTTCCTTGATACTTTCAAGGTATTTCGTACATTTTCTCTTTGTTTTTGTCATAAGGCTTAATCAAATCACTTTCTCATCATATTACATCGCTTTTATACTCTACACAAAGGCAACGCATCTGCAACTCGTCGGCGTAGTCGTCGTTTGAGTCGATACTCGTCCACTGATGGACTTTTTAAAATAAGGTTGCAAACAAGCAAGGTACATACATAGACATCTGTGACAAGCTAATGAGTTGCAGATGCGTTGCCTACCTTTAATGGACAGTGGAACGGATAAACAGATAAAAGGATGTTTCCTTTTCCTGTCAATCCCCTCCCCTTGAGAAATCCTCTTCACTTTCCCATACATTCCTTATTGGAAAATGATATGAAAAAAATGGGTGCCAATCAAGTGGCTTTTTAGCTTGATTGAAAATTTCTTGATAGATTCAATCACAACATAAATAAACTTATTACTTAGCATATGATGGCAGCAGTACGAATTAAAATGATCAAACATTTGAACATTTTACTATTTACATTTGACCTTAACCAGGTCGCATTGTCACAGCAAACAAACTAAGAAAATGTTTGGTTCTACCAAACTGATATTTGTTTCAATCACTTTCTGTTGATTGCTTTGATAAGGTTTATTCGAACTTGATTGGAGTATAATGTTAATTGAACTCTATAACATATCTATATATCTATCGCACGCAAACATCTTGTTTGAATTGATCAATTTTAAACTTGAAAGCAATATACAACTTTTGTGATGTATTTGATAAAGATGCTGTAATCAAAAAAAAATTGTTGGTGCAACCATGGCGCTTGATATGCTCTGGTGGAAACAAGTCGCATTATCATATTAAGCAACATCTTGTTTGTTTCAAACCATATTTTTTTCAGTGTAGTGGGCCTGCGGCACCTCACTCATCTGACGAAACGCACATTACTTCTACTACACGCCCTTTTTCTGTGAGGTCGTGGTATTTCACCGGTCGACCCGACCTATTCGTGCAACAGATGTTGTTGTTGCGGGCTCTACCGCGGATGTCATAGATTGATCGCCACAGAGACCGGTCCCCCGCCTCCTCGTCCTGTGGACTCCCGCAACTTTGACCAGATCATCGGTCCATCTCGTGGTTAGGCCTACTAAAGCTGCGTCGATCTGTACGTGACCGCCATTCTAGGACCTTTCGGCCCTTGGCTATTCGTCGTCTCTTCTGTGAGCAATGTGTCCGGCCAACTTCCACTTAAAGTTTGCAAAACTGTCAGCGTTAACAATTGTAAAGCAGCAACTCACCTTAAGAAAATAACCAATGACAGCTTCTCAATTATTTAATAAGGATTATTTTACTGAATAAATACATAAATTAGAGATGAAACACTGAGACGAATACATAAATTAGTAATGAGAGGTGGAAAGGAGATTACGTATTTGCCAACATCCTGGCACTATACTCCCAGTTCTAAGTAAACTTTTATTAAATTTTCAGTTCTACCTATCCCTCTACGGTCATAAGCTTCCAGTCCTCTGCTTAGACATCAGCTATGATTCCAACCTGATCGCAACGGGCTCGGGAGACCGCAACGTGAAGATCTGGGGCATGGACTTCGGCGACTGCCACAAGTCGATATTCGCTCACAACGACTCCGTCACCGCGCTGCAGTTTGTGCCCAGCACTCATTACCTGTTCACCGCGTCAAAAGATGGAAAGATCAAGCAGTGGGACGCTGATACATACGAGAATATCATCACGTTGAATGTATGTTGCTTTTAGTTGTATAATGAGGGTTTGTCTGTATGATATTTGAACTGATTATTCCAATATTTAAAAAAAAATTAGGACCAGAAAATGTACAGGATGTGCAAACATAAATGACTATTTTTAAGGAAGATTCGGAACACTCAAATGTATCGTAGATGGATTGCCAACTTTTATGGACGAATGAGAGGAGACACTAAAAAGCAATATTCTTTTCCTATTCTTGTCCTATTGTACTACAGACAGATATCGCTTATTTGTTGGTAATGTATTTGTGTGCGCAGGGTCACGCGGGGCCGTGCTGGAGTGTGTGCGTGGGCCCGGGCGGTCTCGTAGCGGCGTCGTGCGGCGCGGACGGCGCGGTTCGGCTGTTCGCGCGCACAGACGAGCCGCTCGTGCTCGGCGACCTCGACGAAGAGGAAGAGGGACTCGCGACAGGAGAACATCACGTAATCTGATATTAATTACTTGTTTATAGCATACTTATTTTTTATGGAAGAAGTGAAAAATATTTGCCATGAGTAATATTAAATTAAAAATATTATTTAACTTTGACAATCAGGCCAGATATTTGTACTATTTTCTGTAAATATCTGTCGTGCTGCAATAATTGTTTACATTAAAATACGGATGTTTATTTGTCTCCAGGCTCCGGTTCCTGGATTACCAGGCTTGGTGATGCCGACGAAGAAGACGATAGGCGCGGAAAAAGCTGTAAGTATTCAGATAAAATATGTTAAGGTTGACATGGTGGTAGGACAGTTTCAAGTTAAAAATTTCAATGTGCAGAAAAATCACTGAAGTTCAGTTTTTACATTAAGAACGCTACTACAGTAGAGCGTTGATTATCCGAACGGATTTTTTGTTAGCATTCGGATTATCGAACATTTATTAGAAATAACCGAAGTACAGATAGGTTAGTGCAAAAAGATGTTATATCATCAATATTATACATACAATATGTTTAAAAAATTAACCTTTGAAGAAGTCCTTAAGTTTGGTCTGTCGAAGTGAGCGCAAACTCCCTCACTCGAATCTAAGTCACGAACTTTTTAAGGACATATAATCTGATACAGGTCGCTTTTATATTGTGCTACAAACCTTCACAAGGCATTATTTAATCGAAATATACCTTTTTGTCTTGATGCCAACGTCCTGTGCATTAAAGGTAGGCAACGTATCAAGCAACTCATTAGATTGTTGCGGTTGCGTATGGGTAGCGATCACTTGTTATCGGGGGAACCCCTTGTTCTTTTGCCACCTTTTTCTATACAAAAAATAGGCCTACGTGTATCAGTTGAAGTTTTTAAGTGATCACCGGTTCGGCATAAAAATCCACATCAGAGGAACTGTAGATGCCGCCTTAAAGGAATGATATGTTTCTTCTTGATGAAATAAGTTAATGGGTGTTTGTCCCAGGCGGATTCGATACTGGAATGTCTTTCCGTGGGCGCGGAGTACGAGCGCGAGGTGACCGCGGCGCGCGGCCAGCACGTCGCGCCGCCGCTGCTCATGGCCGCGTACAACTGCAGCACGGCGGAGGACTTCCTGCTCGAAACTTTTAGGAAAATACGCTCTAGGTAAGAACTTTCTGTTTAATATAAAAGCAAGTCTGAATCATTCGCTGCTAGTATCAATGTATTATGTAGATGTGCCTCTTTGTCCGATGGAAACTATAGAAAAAACTTTTTGAATTTGTGATCTTATATATTGGTATTTGGTATAAAAAGGGTATTTTATAATGCTCCCGGCAATAGCCGTTGTGTGATTGGGAAAAGTATGACCGGTAAGGTACCACGACCTTATAGAAGTCGGATTCGGTGCAAGATCCCAATATCCTTCCACTTTTAATTCCCTCCCCCTCTTGTTCCATCCTCTTTCAAACATAACGGTTGACAAAACATTTGCAACGCATCTGTTGTATATCCCTTGGGATATTTTGACAATTTTTATTGTGTTCACTTACTATCAGGTCAACCAATTCTTTAGCTTCTTCTTCCATAAAGAAATTAAATGTTGTAGTGATTTGGAGGAGGCCCTGGTGCTGTTACCGCTGAGCGCAGCGAGCGAGGCGCTACGGCTGCTGGCGGCGCTGCTGGCGCGAGCGGGCGGCGAGCACGCCGAGCTACTGGCGCGTGTCGCCGGCTTCCTGTTGCGAGTGCACCGCGCGCCGCTACTCGCCGACGCTGCGCACCTCAAGCATCTCATACAGATACAAGCCAGGGCTAACATGCGCATCAATGAACTAAGAGTTAGTTGCATAACATTTTCAATTCATTTGTTCGTTCCTTTTATTCATTTAAAAAACTAGTGCTTGTCCACAATCCCACTGGTAAGTAGATTATATGGTGAAGAGTTAGTGCCCACTACTGTAGCATTAACCTTCTTACTTTTCTCTCGATAGTAATCTTACTTGTTCCATTTCTGACCTTGGCCTGATCGGTTACCCAGGACATGGTGGGGTACAACGTGCACGCGCTGCAGTGGCTGCGGCGCGAGGCGGAGACGGCGCGCAGCGAGCAGCTGTTCCGCGCGGCCGCCGGTGAGCGCCGCGCGCGCGACTCCCGACGCCGCACACGAAACGCGCTCAAGCGACCCATCGTTACTATCACTTAAATAAAATATATTATTCGTTTAAGAAGTCCTGTGTTTTTTATATCTATCCTTGCCTTGTCCCCTTATACAGAAAGAAATTAAAAGTTGTGTTTGGCAACAGGAATGGCTTTTTTAATACAGAATGGCCGCCGAGTAAGCATAGGGCATTATAACCATTCGAAATATTATTTTATATAATAATAATTACATAAATTTCTCGCTTTCATCGAAATTATTTGCGTCTTCTACCATTTGTAAAAGATTAATTCAGGTATTTAGTCCATTAAAGTTGGCCTAAGTTGAGATGAGTTGTACTGACAATTTATACCACCTTAATGTGTTGGACATTTTAGAACATTCTATGTAATAAATCAGCCTTTTTAGTATGCTTCCCCACTGTAGAGACACAGGCCTCCTCCCGTGAGTGGGAAAGGGTCGTAATCCACCACACTGGCCCAGTGCAGGTTGGTGGATGTCACATGTCTTCAAATTTTGGTGGTTCTAAAACTTGCCGGTTTCCTCACGATGTTTTCCTTCACCATTTTTGGAGCAGTGATGATGAAATAAATTACACAAAGCGCCTGCTTGTATTCGAATCCGCGACCTACAGTACGTCGGGGCCTATACCACTGGGCCACCACTGCTCCAAATACGAGATTACGATGGTATAATAGTGCAGGATTTGGCCACAGAATGCAAATAGCCTCTTAATATATTAGGTCATATAGAGACAAAAAACAAACATATAGCTGCTATAATTTATTTGTAAAAAAATATTCTACTCACTACATAGCCAATATATCAGTTAAATTTTTAATAATTTAAGTTTCCATCCCTGCGTAAGTCACATTATTTATCATCTATACAACAATAATTAATGTTTTTTTCACAATGAGTATTCCGGCAACTTGTCACCTCTAACTATATAATCGTTCAGATAATTTATGCTGAAACTTACATTTAAACACAGTCACATAATTTGACAACAATCAATAAATTTAATGGTCCTTCAAGCTTATTGGAAAGTAGACTTTACACTATGTACGTGAAATATTCCTATGCGAAGTTAAACTTATACCTTACTCGAAGTATACACGAAAATCTGTCTACAATACTTCTTGCGTTGGGTAGGATTTTTAGTTTCACAAAATTTTCATATATTAAACAATCCTCCGATCACTGCGCGAGCCAACTCACAACAGCTAGGTGACGTCATCAATACAGATATACGAAAATATTCAATAGATAAATCAGCATCTCTAGGGACTGTGAGCTCCTCGTGCAGTTGTACAATAATTGACATATTAATTTAACTTTTCTGCCAAACTTGCGTACAACCCTCACCGCTACGTATCACATTGTTATTGCTTCTCGAAAACACAACTACATTCTCAAGTATATCACATTTGGACTAAAATATTTTCAACATTTAAAGGAGAGATAGAAAGAACGATCGTTAGGTACGTATAAACAACAAAAGAGGTCATATACAGAATATGCCTGTCAGTCTTTAGCCCTTGAAATTGGTCAAGAGGACAAAATTGTATAAAAAGCCAATATTTCAGCATAAATTATAAATAACTCAGAACAGAACGGGTTTTATCACGTCCTGGCGGCGACGCGGGGAGAAACAAAATCAACACATGCATGTTAGGGCGTAAGCACACACGACACAACCGGTTTGTTAGTAACTTAACATACATTGTTCATCAACTCTTTTTATATCGATATATAAGTTAACCTAAAAGTAATAAATAAACCGAATGGAAGATCGAAAAACGCGTTCTAATACATTACTTAACGATATGTTGGCCTGCAAGGATTCTAACAGCAAGAAATACAGCAAATCAAACTTTTTTTTCGAGTGTAATTCACGTAAATGTAGATTAAAAACTAAATATAGTAGGCGTTACTTTTAAACGTCAACTAGTTAATAACTAATACAAAATACGTAACTAAGAATAATGTACAGAGCTATAATTAATAATTGAACAAAAAAAATAATACTGTATCACTACTGCAAGCAGCAATGTTAGTGGAGAGTGGAAACTAATTGCACGATCTCAAGATCAGACTATAACAACGTGTTCTTGATACTGAAGTTGTCAAATATCTGCATATCATTGGGTCGATTTTCACTGTGATTTAAATAGAAATACAAAAAATATCAATATTATAGATTCCTTAAATGAGATTTCATAAATAACTTTAAAAGTATTTAGAGAGAACCAAAAATTAGAGAGCGTTAATACACTAAAAGAGATTATTGTCTATGCGAAATATTACGCGGACGATTTAAGCAATGCTAAACGAAAATCATAACATGTAACCGACTACTACGTACAGCGATGATAAAGAATAAATAATCTCAAAATTTTAAAGCTATTAAAATACAATATTGTTGACACGTGTTACACGAAAATACAATGCGTTGTAGCCATCACAATATAACAGGCCCGATTTGACAGAAAAGAAAGACATACAATTCGCACGACCACAACTTCCTAATAATTCACACTTTCTAAATCGTTTGCTTGCGACGATGGGTCATTGGGTTTCGATTGTGAATTTAATTTCGGATTTGTGATTTCACATCACTAATTGAGGTGCACTGACAGCTGTCATATCGGACCTATAACATTGCGACGACTCATAGTTGCCACAGCACAGCGCAGACAAGTCGAGAGCCTGTCGGATGAGCAAGGCCTAGCTAAGTATTATCACAATGTCTCATAGACTGTGCATTTTACTGGCCCATGGGGGGATTCAATAATAATAAATAAATTACGACTAAATTAAGTAAAGACTTTAAGTAAAAGGACGGGTGAATACGAGTTACGATAATTATAAAATCGGAAGCGACAACGAAACGGCCGACTGTAAAATAAACTTAACGTAAATGCCCCTCGCACTGGACGAGTTCCCACTGACCGACTCCCGTACGGGTTTAAAACGATATAATGCCACGTAGTTTGGTTCGGGATGCTTACCCAACGAATGGAGTAAATATATCGCTCCTATATCGACAGTTAACCTAAGCCACTATTCTATTGAACATATAACGCCAAAACACCGCAAAACCAGCGGCAAATACAGTACAAATATTGGATAATATCTTTGTTATTGCTTCATCAATAATTACACTACAATCTGTTTCGCCTTATATTTATTAAATACAAGAAGATTCGAGAAAAATATATAATATTTAGAGAGGCTCACTTGTCATTATTGCTTCGTAATAGATCAAATTCTTATACCCTAAAAATACTCGAGGGAAATGAAAATACTTACATTTTAAATACTGACCGAAATGGGAAATAAATTAGACGTTATAATAATTTTACCGGCTCGAGTGGAGCGTATCATAGCTACTTAGCTTAATATTTTTTTTACAATAACTTACGAACGAGTATCTACGACTAAATGAATACTTGCTTCCTGCAATAGGTAACCGTAAATATAATATCAATATCAGAGAGCATTTTAAGGCAAGGCATTCGCACGCTCCGATACGACGGCCTCCGAAACACACACCACTAAACCTACGAGAACATACACACATACAACCTTTGTATGTCATAATATATTCCTGGCAAATATACGCACTATCTGCATTGTATGCGACTCGACCTTAATACTAAACAATACCGATGACAAAATTATCGACCGATTTATTTATAGAATTTTCTTTTGTAAGAAATGTGGAGTAGACGACATAGTATGATCAAATATTTGTCAGTTTTCGATAGGTAACTGTAAATGTTCATATGATTATATAAATGTGTAGCACAGAATATATTTTATTATCAGTCACTGGATTTTTGTAACACAACCTAATAATTTAATATCTAATTCAGAACAATTCATCTGCCCTGCAGAGTTATTTTTTTCTAAAAACATCATAAATAAGAAAAAATTTGACCATTAAAAAGGTCGTGGTTGCTTAAGATAAAAAATCGGTCGATTTTTTTAATCAAAATGCGGTATTTAAAAAACTCCCGTTACAATTATTCATTCGCTGCCTTCGCGCACAAATTACTTTAATACTATGTATGCTGTAAAGATAATAAAACGTATTCCATTAGAAATTTGAATCTCATAAAGATTACATTTAAATTTCATGCATTTGGTGTTGCAATATACAAAAATATTTAATTTTAAATGATCGATTCTTTATAAGTTTCTTGTGTAATGTATATTCGAATACTGTTTATACATAATATTGAATATTGTAAGGCGTAATGATAAAGTTGAAAGAAATCTTTGAAATTATCATAAACTATTGTCTTTTAGACACTGGCCTTGCTATCACTACTGGAGATTGGTTAGTGCTTCAATATTTATTCATGTACCGATACTTTGTTGGCAACATTATTTTATAAGTTATAAAATTATTCGAGCAAAATATAGCTTGTTTTCCTTCCGAATGTCTCATTTGTATTACAAACCAATTGTACAAACTATGTGAACAGCCTATTTTATAATGCTTATACAGATTTAAACAATATGGTGTTTTTGTTCTTAATAAATGAATTAAATACAACTATAATAATATTCCATAATAAAATACTGAATTAAAAAAAAATACTAGTCGAATTCAGGTTACATCTGTTCAAGTACAATTTACTTTTAAATATTCATTGTACAGTCAGCGTCAGATATAGGTACGTAAACAAGATACATTCCGGAGTTATTATATTGTCATAATGCCGTCTGTAAGAATTGTATAAAACGTTTACCTTGTTTAGACAAGGTAAGTACAATTAACATTTAGACATAATTTGTTTATTTGTGGATTGACATAAGATGTTTATTTGCGGATGATCGTATAATATTTGAGTTATAAGCTTAGACCGAATTTGACGCCGACTGTACAAATCTCACATACTACCGTATGCATTACGTGTACACTGTACAGGACAACAGGAGACAATACACAAACAAAGTAGTACTCCATACCATAGTATTTCTTGTGTACATTAAAATAAATACACCGACGCCCGAAAGGTTTGTCAAATTTTTATTCTACTAGCACTACTGTCAAGTTAATAGGTCATGTCAAATCGATTTCAGTTTATTAAGAAAAAAGATTACGATCGTGCTTCTAGCAACACAAAAGATTGCATAATATTGACTAACGGCTATTTTTCCGTTGATCCGCCTTTCAGAAACCAGGAGTAAGTTATGTGAAATTGTTAATTTTTCACTGCGAGATATACTCCATTTTAGATGTTTAATTTATTTTTAATAAAAACATGTATTTCTTTATTAGTTTACTCTATGTTGATAAGAACGTCAAGTATTTGACTTTTTAAATGATGCCAGTATCAAATTCGCCAAACTAAATTGCACAATACAATAATATATCATATTTATATAATACATACTTTGTTTCCTGATGTCATGTAAAGAATGCATACGATACTAAAGTAAAAATAAATAATGCATATGGGTGATGCGGCTATGGTGAAGGATACGTATATGGGGAGTAGGAGAGAGAGAGGTTACGGAAGGAGAATGAGGACTCGTGTTAGTCTGCGGTGTGGGTACGCGGAGGCGGGTCGGTATCACGGCGCGGCGGCGGTCAGTGCGTCTCCTCGGTCACGTGGCTCGCGAGGTTTAGCGGCGCTTCGTCGTATTCGCTCATACTGGGCCCCACCTGCAAATTATAAAAACATGAGAAGGTCTAAAGTAGGGGGATGAAAGTTTGTATGGAGTTGTCACGCATGTCTCCTACCTATTGATAACTAGCGCTACCCGTGAGAAATCAGGACGGGTCGCTAGTTTTTTATAATCCGTATTTCATAGAAAATGACATTTCTGTGTGTGTGTCCCTGATATTATGCGAGTCCGCGTGTATGTGTGAGTAAATGTT
>JWHW01025352.1:108728-122952 GCA_000931545.1 Papilio glaucus | reverse complement strand
TGGATAAAGTTTTGATGTAATTTAGCAATAATAATTAACAAACTAGTAAATTAAATGCAAAATTGTGATTTGTTCATCTCACCACCGTTATTTATAAACACTTGTAACTAACGTTATAATAAGTTACAGATGCCAGCTTTTATACAAAACTGGACGAGGACTCATTAGACAAAACACAAAACGCTTAAGTATAAAATACTTCGTCCCTAAATTACATGACATTTCTACGATTGAGCCGACCCATCCATGTTCATGCAGCGGCTGATAGTACAGCTTGACTCTCCCATTGTTCTTATAGTCATGTTCTCAGACGTGTTTTAAGGATTTATCCTTAAATTACGAGAACATGACTGTAAAGTCGTGGATGGACTGAAGTATAGAGCGTATCTTGTTTACATTATACAAACGAGAAGACCTGTCTCGTTTGTAAAATATAAAAAAACACAGGCGGTCACAAGGACTCCTGACAGAAATGAAAACAGGAGTGAAGGCGCGGCAACAAAAATCGTTCAAAAATAAATAAATAATCAACAAAAATAAACCCTTGAAATTTAACAATAAAATTCAAAATTAAATACAAGAAAAAAATACTGAAAAAAATTCCAGATAAGCATGTTGCTCACGGGTGTTGCAGACAAGAACCTATAACATTTTCCCCTACCAAGTATCGTGTAACGCGGCTAAAAAAGTTTTCACTTAAAATATGTTTTAGAAGGTAGTGTGAATGCGATGGGAATGATATCGGTGTTACTGACTGTTCCTGGCGTGCTTGGCGTCGTGCCGCGGCCGGCGGCGGCGCGTGTGTATGGTGTCGCGGCGCATGGCGGTGGGGCGCGACACGCCGTGCAGCTTGTAGTAGAGGCCGCACGCGTTGCACACCATCTCGCCGCGCGCATCGCGCCGCCAGATGGTGGTGGTGTGCGTGCCGCAGTTGCTGCACGACAACTCGACCCGGGCTACGTTACGTGCACCACCCGCGCCCGCCGCAGCGCCCGTGTTGCCCGTACACGCCTCGACTGGCTCTTGCTGTCAATATTACACAAACTAACATACATAAACATTCGTTACTAGAAGCAACATAAGTTGCCATTGTGTTGTCATCTATATAGATAGGAAAAAGATGATCAAGAACAAACAGGAGAAGAAGAGGAAGAAAATGAAAAAAATATTTCACAAATGTGATAAGTACTTCTGTCAATAATAATTATTATGGTTTGGCATATACACAGCACAGTCTTAGTAAAAAATATATCAAACTTCAAGCTTTATCCAAAACAAAATTGGTCAAAAGTGCCGTGAGCTGCTTCTAGAAGATTAGTATGGCCGTGCTCGACTTGGGGGCTGTACTGCAATACTCTTACGTTCTCTGAGGCTGGGTGCGGCCAGACGGCGGGTGGCGGATCGCAGGCAGGCTGCGCGCGCGCGGGGAAACTCTGCTTCCGGCGCGCCGTGCCGCCTGACAGCGCCGCGCTGCCCGAGCGACCGGAGTTCGTCCACTCGCCATTCTGTTACATAAAAACTAATGTGTTATTGCTGCTATAAATAGGTTTTCACGCGTGGCTAGTATAAGTTTATCTCAATTACTAATCTGTAAATTTTAATAAGTATTTTTTTATGAAAAAATTAAATGTTCATAGCATATACTTCATTCGACTTATCGAAAGTTTCATCATGGTCTCGAATACTTAACTAGTAAGCTTTTAGACAATCCTGACTTGAGCCCTTCACTTGCTAACTTGGTTGTTTTCTAAGAGATGTTGTCGTTAGAGACAATTAAAGAGCCCAATAATTTACCACGTAAACTTCATGTAAGGATGTTTTTTAGGCGCGCTGACGATGCGCGTATCCTCTGCGCGTTTGTAGCGATACAAAATCCCGAGGATCGTATACAAAGATCGACGAATCGACGGTCTTACGTTAGCAAGACGTCCTAATCGCGTTTAACGCGGGTCGTAAGCGAGTTAAAAAACCTCATGTGAACAGGCCCTTAAACAATTATTTAATTATATTATATACATTGACTCACTTAGTAAGTAAAATTTGCGGTCACGGTTTGATATCAAATTAAATGAATCATTGGTAATATAAAAAGGAGCAACTATTTTAATATCTCAGTGTTGTTGACTCCGACAAAAAATGTTCCTCTCAATGACAAGTGACAACGGTCGACGACATCGAACATAATTATAACCGTTCAACTGTTGATATATTCAAATTATACTAATTTTGCCATTTTTCTCCTTTTCAATATTTATAAAATAAAAGCTTTTGATTGATGTTCCTTTTACTCACGCATTTAAAGTGATGATATCATCCCAGATTTTTTTTTATTTCATGCCCGATGGCAACTTCTTGCCTTAAAGAAGCGTTTAGCCATTATTTCGCCTAGTTTTAAGTGGTTGACTAGCATTAAGTTCTTTAAGCATTAGCATAGCCTTGACTAAGGCCAAAGAACGGTTACAATCGCTATTTACTGATCTTATTCCGTCCCAAAACTATCTATCCACATAGACCGCTTATAAATTTTAACATTGTTTACTCATAATTAAGAGTATGTCTATCAACTTGTGTACTTGAGAACGACCATGAAGTGCAAAGATAAGCTAAAAGCGGCAGCAGATCTTGTGTAAATGGTACGTCTCGACGAAGAAATTATTACGACCTCAGAAAGTGAGGATATATGAGTCAAGTAAAGATACAGTATTTTTAGTTTATTACGACTTCAGTTGTAACGAGTAATCGTTTATAACGATCTTAGTTATAACGAGTAATTGTTTATAACGATCTCAGTTATAACTTTTTTCATTTATAAAGATCTCAGTTATAACGACGTAAAGCCTAAGCCCCTTAATATATGTATACTTTCAATGGATAATCATTCGACTGTAGTGACTTCCGATATAACAGGCTATGAATTTGGGTATATACATTTTCAGAATCAACAAACAAACGTACAAAGATTCATTTACATAATCTATGCTTTCTTATCTTTTGTTTACATCCACAGGCCAGCAGATGTTTAGAAAAGCTTTTCATTTTATAAACGATAGTTAGGCAAAGTTAAATTTAAAAATCAGTTACTTCTGGCTATAGTGACTTAATTTAGTAGACCTTTCATCGTCGTTTTAAGCGGATACCCGTCTGTATATTATAATTTGGCGTTTCGTCTGACTGACCATTTCCATGCCTTCCTCGAGGAATGGGAGTGTGGATACCCCCCCATTCCTCTTTCTTGCACAATGACTTGGCATAAAACATATGGCAGGCCAATGTGGCTCGGCAATAAAATTTGTATGACCATTTCCCGGCAGGAAATAAAATAACAAAACTGCCTTACAAGGCCCCGGACTGAGGTCACCCCGACGATACTACTGACACGTACTAAGAAAGATTTAATGCTCACTTTGCAACACAAAGCGGAGAAGCATAATTTGTATGGAACAATAAATAATGGCCACTCCTCGGAAAAGTTACAGATAACAACAAAGTAACTGCTTCAGTTATTCAAAATTATTTTCCAAACAGTTAGAAATATTTTCTGCGCTCGTTTTATGCGAGTACAATAACCGATAAAACGTCCCTGACCCAAAACCAATATTCACCTCGCGCATACAAATGATGCCGTTTGTAATTATGTAAGTAAAAACGTAAACTCACGTGCGTATAGAGTAATAAAACAATAGAAAACACTATACTATCTATTTATATATTATATATAGACAACAAACAACCTCGACTCTGAATTATATTGAGACAAACACACAGAGAATATTTGAGTCGCTATTTCAATGTGATCAAAACTTCATCATTATTACCATCGTTAGCTTTAGCTAAACATCAACTGATAGTGGGCCTTCAGCAAGAATCACTATAAATACCGCTGCTCGCCGCACCGGAATAATTTAGGGGATTCCTGGAACTTTGAGCGAACCGTTACTGCCTGCTACAGTCTACTAATCAGACCCGACAACAAATCTCTTAAGTTTTTCGTCGATTGGGAACAGAACCCCGAAACCATTTCCCAGTATCCCAATCGCTGGGTTAAAGGGGTCGTATGTTACAACCTTAAGGAAAAGTCTATTTACCTCGATACGACAATAAGACGTCGTTTTGTGTGCATTAAACAATTCAATTTACTGTATTCATCAGAGACGGCAGTTTCATCTCGCGTTCTGCCAGCACTGGACCGATCGGCAGTTAAATTGCGTTGTGTTTTTAAACTAATTAATATATTAATGCACAGTGATTTTTTAATTATTAATAGATTTTTTATTGTGCCGTAATACTTTTCTCGTATTTCGTGAGCTCAAAGTAAAAAAAAAACTTAACTTAACTTTATTAAACAAATAATAAAAGCGGGTAACAAACCAAAAGACCAAGGCATACAATTTGATGGCACAAATATACAAAAATATAACCATTTTAACATATTTTAAAATTTAAATAACCCAGGCCAGTGATATCAGAGTAAGAATTTTTGTATTAATAAATTTTAGTATTTTTTTAATGCTACGTTTTTAAAACATTAAATAAATATATAATTTTGTTGTTAGACGTTCCTTAGCTACGGTGAAAAATAGATTAATCGCTCACTAAAGAGACCTTGGATTAAAATCAATTACAAAATTTGACAAGAGTAGACAATAAAGCAAATAATAAAGACATTGTAAAGGGATGCTTGAGCGAATATCCTCTTTGGTAATTGACCCATTCACTTCAAACAACTTCCAATGTAAATATATTATTTAAAAAAAGCTACTACAGCAACCCTCACCAGTACAGTAACCAGTACTACTTGTCAATTGATGGATTGATTTCCTTCGTTCGTCGAACGAAACATGGCTATTTCACTGGTGCTATACCTTTAAATCATAGTCTTTCTAAGCATGCAGCGACATGCTAGCATACAAATTATTTAGTAGTATTTCCTCCTAATTATTTCATTTAAAATTAGTCACTTATCTTTAGAAACAGATAAAGAGAGTGAAATAATGAATTCATCATAATAGAACTGCATAATCTTTTTGTACATTAAATGTCAATTAACAAATTTATAGTTCAATTAGTTATGCTGATATCTTAAGTAACATAGTTACGATATACACCCACCACTTCGCTTTAATATATTTTTAATACGTGTAGTTTACAACTCTCACGCAGTGGTGATAATTCACCTTGTTAGTCGGTACAGAAATGACACAAACTATTTATTATCTGTAGCACCATTTTACAAAACTTAAAAGGCATTTCGAAGAAAAAATAGATTGTCAAAACTATACTTTTAATGGTTATTTTTTAATCTCTTAACTTTATTACAGTTTTACTCCATATAATTCGCATGTGTTTTAACTTATTTCTAATTTTGGATATTTTAATAGGGCAGTGATAGATGTCTCATTTGCAATCTGACAGTTGGTTCGATTCCCCGACAGATTAATCGACTGAGCTTTTATTTAAATTTCAACGATCAAAGAACTATATCGTTAAATGTTTGCTTGGCTTTTTAATTTGATATCGGCATTTACAAGGCTTATCTATAACGATATTGTTATCTACTAACATTAAAATGTTTTCCTTTCTAAGCCAAACAGTTCTCAGAATTATAAAGATTTTATTATCGTTGAATAAAAACTAAGTCAAATTAATCCATACAAAACCAACAAAAGATTACAGAACAAGTTTCAAATTATTATTAATTAATTTTCGTGAGATATTATTAACTAAATAATTGAAACGGCTAAAGTCATGTTCAATCGGTGTAGGTATCGACTAGTATTGGACCTATCGGAGGTCCTTCATCACAGGGTCAGTGTAACAATATACAAATTTCAGATAAGGGGAGCTCACTATAAATACTAAAAAAGAAATTACTATCACATATTAATAGTTTACATCGACGTATTTTTAATACGGTTTCCATACGGAAAAGGGACCATAAAACGTATTAGAATATTTTTTTTTATACTTTTATTAAAATATTTTGTTTAAAATTTATAATATTTTTGATACCAGAGTAAGAATATAAATAGATCAATTGATATAAATATCGTGATAAGAGTGAATTTTTAGAATGCGAGCGCAAACATTTTGCAAAACACTTGACTTAAGTCAAGTTTAGTTATTTAATCTAAAATCATCAAATACGATAAGTTATAGGAATGTAGTGAATGATTCATTAGAAGAAAAAGGCATGAAGATGAAAGTAGATAAGACGAAAGTAATGGTGTAAAGCGAGAGAGGTGTGCCAGGATCGCGCCAAATGGAAATCCATGATCTCTGCCTACCCCTCTGGGTTACTGGCGTGAGCGCATATTTATTAACGGTAAACAAGGTGGCAGGTGGACCTGCCACCTTGTTTACCGTTAACATTTAAATCAATTACTGTCTTACTCTGTCCTCTTTCAAACACCATTACTTTCGTCTTATCTACATTCATCTTCATACCTTTACCTTCTAATGAATCATTCACTACATTCAGCATAAGCTGTAGGTCCTCCGCCGATGACGCAAACATGATCTGGTCAGCGGCGTACAAGAGACATTTTACAACTAGCTCACCCATTCTTAATCTTCTCTTCGTCTTTCAAAGCTTTCAAACAATCATCCATAAAGAGATTCGAAGAGAGTGGAAGAGTTCGTGTATTTGGGGTTTATGTTTAGTCGGGATGGTAGGCATTTTAAAGATTTTGAACGATGTGTGAATGCGGGAAATAAAATGAATGGGGCTATAGGTACAGTAGTGAGGAGTCAGAATATATCCATGACGGCTCGACTGGCAATACACAATGCTGTACTAGTCCCCACTTTAATGTATGGAAGTGAGAGCTGGGTTTGGCAGGAAAAGTAAGCTAGTAGAGTTAATGCCGTTGAGATGCGATCCTTAAGCTGTATGTTAGGCGTGACTTTTAATGATAGGGTTAAAAATAGCGTTATAAGGGAAAAGTGTGGTATAAAGTGGACTTTGTGACTAAAATTGAGAAAGGTATGCTTCGGTGGTTCGGGCATTTTGAAAGGATGAATGAAAAGAGAATAACGAAACAAATTTCTGTTGCAAAAGTGAGTGGCAGTGTTGGTAGGGGACGCCCTAAGAGAATTTATATCGATCAGATTAGTGCCTTAATAAAAAAGGGCGATATAAGGAGCACCCATAACCAACGAGCATGCATGCGCAGATGTATGAATGTAGAAGAAGCGAAAGAGGTGTGCCAGGATCGCGCCAAATGGAAATCCATGATCTCTGCCTACCCCTTACGGGCTTGAGCGCATATTTATTTATGATCACTAATGTTTGACCATATTATGAAGTAGCCATGCGTTTAGCTGTACATATCCGCTGATTAATCATTGATCTGGCCAGACCACATCATGAAGTGGCCAGCGCGGATTGGCCATTTCATGAAATGGCCGGCCACATTATGAAATGATAAATTTTACGATATGGCCACGACATATTTACGAGACGCCCCAAATGGTCGTCGGTTAAGGGTACTTTTAATATTATTAGTCATCATAAAGAATTGAGAAAGTCTGGGCGATTAATTATTATTATACTTTTCATTTCCGGACATACTGTATGTAATAATTAATATTCCTTTTAATTTCAGACAATATCTGCTAAGCAGCGAAATATGTAATAATTAACTGTTTAATTAATTATTATATTAATTGCTTAATACAATCTGACATAAACATACTGATTTTATATCGTGCCTTGTTATTTTGTTGAAATCAATAAACTTTTAAATAAAAAAAAAAAATGTTTTCTATATAAAAGAACTGACCGGGGAGACAGTTCCATTGGGCTGGTGCAGAAGGCTCGCCGGCAGCGGGGAGGTGGCCGTCCTCAGCGGCGACACCGTCATGCCGAGGTGCTTGCTGTTGATTAGCCGGCGTAGCAGCTGCGTCGCTTCCCCGCCACGACCTGTAAGTAAAACGTTGAATTAAAAAAAATATAGTACAAGAAGACAAACAAGTTAGCGAGTTACGAATGTTACGTGACGAACGCTACTTATCAACATGTCACTCTCAACGAGTTACGATGTGTTGCCAGCCCTTTTTAAACGGGGAGAATTTTTGGCGGTAAGAATTATTTTTTATAATTTTTTTTTATGGTTATAGGAGGCAAAAGACCAAGCAAGTAAGCTGATGTTTTGACCATCGCTACAATAATAAATAGCATTGTCTGGTAAAATCATAGCCCAAAACAGGAGTTTAGGACTAAAAGTGATAACTGGCTCGTGTAGATAGAATGAATGATGAACGAAGCATGCAATGACGAATGAACATGGAAATGTTATATTCATATAGTTGGATTTAACCATTTTACATCCAGGATTAATTGATAGCATTTCAATAATTTAAAGTCATAGAAAACACAGTAATATCTGATCAGTCATTTTTACGAAATTTAATCCAAAAAAATCATAAGTACGATGTTGTGGATTTTTAACTTCGTCTATTCTAAAAGGAGGCTAATTGTTATTGATATTGATTTAACGCAAAAAGAGTGAGCGAAGCTAAAAACAACCCATTTTTCAACTGAAAAAAGACTAGATGCGTTTAAACTGACTAAACGAAATCACTCTTGTCAATCAATGGGATCAGATATCAGATCATTAACCCAAAAAAAAATTAGATGGGAATTTTCTAAGAGGGAATATGCTATCGAACCTGCTCTGACGCAGAAGTAAGTAGATAAGGTGTCTGAAAACCGAAAAGTGTCTGAAAAGCGGACAAGGTGCTTATTCTAACTCTACCACAGAAGAAATAATTGGTCTAAAGAAGGATAGACGTCAATAAACTGGACCTGACGTAGAAATATGTAAAAAGACTATTAAATATTTGCCGAAAAAAGGATTGATGCAAAAGAACGAACTCTACTGCTCCAGAAATAAAAGGGCAGAAGATCCGTTTAAACTGCTTTACACTCTGAATCACGAACATATATGGTTATATCTCTTTTCCTCCTTCGTTAGCATATCTCCTTTATTAGCGAGATTAAGATAGATTTTTTATTGCATCTCTGTAAATGATGTACTTCAGGATTAAAGGTCTTCAATTTGTTTACAACTATATTAAGGGATATTGAATATCTTATGATGACTATGTAAAAAATGTTAGTTTCCTTCGAGCCTAATGAATTCAGTTATCCCACCACCTTAATGCATTCCTCTGGTTGTTAATATACACATGCCCGATGTTCTTTTACGATATTACTACCGTTTTGTCTATGAAGGGCCTGCCACAAAGATTCTTTGACGTTTTCACCTTCGTGCGGGGGCTTCGGCGACGACTGTGTGGAAGGCACCGACTGCGTCTCCTCCGGATCGTCCTACAAAGATAAGAATAATTTTTGTAGCAATCTATATTTTATTGTATTCTATCTTTACAACTATTCCCTGGTAATTTAAATTTTATTAAAACTTAAAACGTACCCGACAACAACTTTGAGATACTGATAAGCAAACAAAAAAACGTAATAAAAACAGTTTAAAATGTTTCACCTAATAATAACTAATTGTCAATTAAATTACCTGACACATAAATCTTGCCGTTAAAATAGTTTGCGTTTTACAAACCAAGTTTATGTGTCAATTTGTTACTTGAAAGTTCAACATGGCAACGTCGAATTTTGACGTTTCGAGTGAGAGCTTAAATCATTTTTTTAATTTAATCACTGTCAAAAGCAGTTAAACTGCATCTCTTAGGCATTATTTTGTGTTACGTATTGATATACTTTAAAAGTATATTCTGCAAAAATTATAATGGTACAAAAAAGCATTTTTTTACAAATCATTTATTTTTATTTGAAACGAAACGTAAGGCAAATGTCAAAAAGGCATAAACTGTCAAAAAAACTATAACCACCCAATAACATCCTTAGCTGACGGTTGATCCAACCCATAATTTATATGGCACTTTATTAACCAGTTATGTTTATTTGGAGATTGTGAAACGCCAACGATGACATTATTCGTCAGATAAGTTGCAAGTAGCTTATTCAGGTCTGCACTTGAACATTGTTAGATTCTAAGGATCAAACATAATAAAAAATACAAGCTATACAAAGGAATGCCTATGTTTAGTAGTAGTTTTATTTTAAAATCGAAAACTGTATCTGTGTTGTCTGTGTCGGAGTTTGATAGTTTACGATTGCGACTAACCTGTGACATCTCAGATATATCCATTTGTAACCTGTCAGGATCGGAACCGCTACTGCTCTGACTGCACTCCTCGTAGATGGAACTGTCTTTTGTCTGCTTCGCTTTGCTGCCAGTTCGCCCGAATACGTGTTGCTTGTACTCGTCAGCGAAATTGACATTTTTACTGTTTGTTACCGTCCGATGTACGTACAACTTCAGAGATTCTGTGTCCACTCGCTCGGTATGGTCGACGGGTTCTGTTTTAAGAGAGCTGTATAATGATAGATCCATTTCCTTATTGTCATGGTCGTCGTTACTACTGGGACTGGCCGCCGGCTGCGACGCGCCGTACGTGTACTGGTCTTCGGAGTACTCCTGAGTGTAGCCGCCCTCGGTGGCGCTCGCCGGGTGAGTACGATCGATCACGCTGGCGTAGTTCGGGGGGAAGCTCTGACATTCCTCGCTGTCACGCTGCGCGACCGCGACGGCCTTGCTTATTATATCTATGACAGCATTACAGTGCATCGCCTCTCTCGCTCTGTCGGAGGTCGGTAAACTGGGAACATTGTTGAACATTATATGTGGGCCTTCTTCCGTCTTGACGACGTATTTCATCGGATCGTAGTTCTTTATCTGTAGGAGAGTGACCGCCGCCTGTCTGCTCTCCAAGTTCTTCATCTCCTCCGTGGAGTCCGGCGAACCGATTTCGGCGTATTTACTTTTCATCGCTTGATCGTAATCATTCTCGGTGAACGGTTTGATTATCTCGTCGAGCTTATCGGACGCTATGCGCAGCACCTCCTAAAAATAAAAATGAACAGTTTGAACAAACTTCGATCCATATTAGTAGCACGATAACACAAATAAACATTAACCAATGACGTATTCGTTCATTCTATGTCACGGCGCGATATCACTCGCCTCTTAACTGATAAGATAGTGTGCATTTGTATTGGAAGGTGCCGGAGCAGTATCCTTTATAATTTTGATGAGAATGTGGCATCAGAAAGAGTTCAAGCTAGTGAGTTGCGTATAATTATAACCGGTTAGAAGTTTGTTGCGGGTAGTGGCATGTGTAGTCAATTAGCGGTCATGGTGTTTGTTTGTTGTAGGTGTTAGTGTTGTTGTGTGTCCTTGCGGCGAGCGGCGCGACAAAGGGCGAAGGCGCAGGCGGAGGCGAGGCGCAGGGCGCGGGCTGCGACTTGTCTCTGCAGGACGTAAACAACCTCACGCTCAACTGCTCTAGACGCGGGCTGCACAGCGTGCCGCGGGCATGGACACAAGAAATCGACAATATCGCGGACAAAGGTACGAAAAAATATTGAAAAATAATTTAAAGTAAATAATTTTTTTTAAAAATTATTTTTATTGAAGATCTAACACTAAAAAACTTCTATACTTAGGGTCCTACTAACAAAAAGTAATTATCAGGTTCACGCTGAAAGATATTCAATATCATGATATTACATCATTTAGGAGATTCACAGTAAGCGATACTAGACTATGAAGTATTGTATTTATTTAACACTTTTGCTACAACAGTCAATATATATATAGGGTACTAACACGGCAAATGACGGATTGGAATATCATTTATCAACAGGTAAACAGTTCTCACTTTACTATATAAAAATCTGAACTTTGTTCATGGTCAACTAAAGGGGGATGGGTTAAATCTCACAATTAAAATAAACTTCTTTACTTCTTATAAATTCCTGCATGATAATTCATGGTGGTATGCTGTAGATATAAGGTTGTTACACGGTGAATTTAATTAATAGTTTTATTGTTATTATCACTTGTAAACATGTATCGATTAAAGTCTACATTATAAAGACGCTCTTAGGGACAGTTATATTCGTGTGTTATTAGATTAGTTCAACAATGAATGTGTTTGTTCGCATAAACAAATACAAACGTTTACTCTGATAAAACATTACAACTAGCTACTTGGTCGTTATCATTGCTCGAAGAAAACTAAAAACACCGAACAAGAAATCTGTTACACAGTTACTTGTTCAATGCGTGATATAACGCACATAGCATTATAGAATTTCGGTTTAACATAGACTAGAATTTATTGAATTAAAATAGACTAGAATTTCACCCGGATGAATTTCAATATATAATATTAATAATAATAATAGAAATAATATTAATAATAGGAGTACAGCATTTATTACTCTGATCTGGATAACATAGCTTTTTAAAATGAAAGAATTATTAAATTCGGCGGCACTCAGGTCGTTTCATCAAAACAACAAATAAGCAAATCTTCCTCTTTGTAATATTAGCATACCAAGGAATCTCCGCGTCTTTCTGCGCACATCTAAAACAGCAATAGTTGTAATATCATGGAAAAATTGTTACTATATAAAATTCGTGGAGTATGGTGGCTCAAAAAGGGGTTAGTACGACAAAGTCTTATCTGAAACCTTTCTCTTATCGTGTGACTGGCAAGAATCACCTTAAACAAATAGGTACACTTTCAATTTCGGAAGACAAAATAATATTCATTTAAACAAATTAAATTAAATTTATCTTCATTTATTAATATTTTAAACAAACAGCAATTTGTAGAGCTAAGCTTAGTTTAATGTATTGTTTTTCTTATATCATTATTATGTTTATTTCAGCAATTTTAGACCAGTTGGAATAACAATATAGTACGCAAAAGCTAAAATGTGATAAAAGTTGGAAAATATATATTTTTGTACATACGAATTGTTTTTTATAGAAGAAGGTCGCATACGAGGGTCATCTGATATGAAGTAACTGCTACCCATAGGCATCTGCAGCAAGCTAATGATGTGTTGCCTACCTTTAATTGGAGGAAGGGATAGATGGAAAAAAAGAAAATCTCTTTTCATATTTATCCCACACCTGTCAAAACATCTTCCCCTTCCCATCCCCTCGTTATTACAAATGTATGGGAAGGGAAAGAGGCGTAGAATTAAGCCTCAGGCACCAAACGCAGACTTCTACTTCACGTCTGTCTTCTGTGATGAAGTACCACAACGGTCGAGAGGGCCCATTCGTGCAACAAATGTTGTTGTTGTTGCGGGCATATTGACTAGTACACGGAAACACCAATCGCCAGATCCTCAATCGATCACTTAGTCATTGAAATACACTAACTACTTAGTCAATGTATAAATAGGAAATGTATCATACGATAGAAATGGCTTTACTCATACTTTTTTACCTGATATAACTACAATTAGGTTATCCGTAGCAGTACCAAGTAACCGATAACACATAACAGATAAGCGAGGAAAAGTAATGAAAGGTAAAAAAGGCAAGTAAATTCATGTTGGCAAATTCAAAACATTACATGGAGTGTTACTACATTAGGATTACTCTAGAAGAATACTGCTGCTTCCGGCTTCGGGTGGGGGGGGCTATCCTCAACTTAACAGTTGCCATGGTACGGGGTTTGACGTTTTAAATTGAAGGGTTTCGTATGATCGATGATTCGTGTCTAATTAAAATGACGTCACGCGCGCCACCCGTGCGAGCAGCCACAGTAACACCATTTGACTACTAACGTTGTATATAAAAGCATACAATTGTAGCATTAGAAAGGACCGAAGAGCACAGAAGACGTAAATTACGAAGTATAAAAATCGCTTTCGCTATCAGTTAGTTTGCTATCAACGACTGACGGTGTGTACAAAGTGTAGAGCGATAACTAGACGATAGGGGGGCAGATCAGTATAATTGATAACTAAAAATATCTTACGCATCACGCCAGAGGCGCTGCTGGTTCATTTCAAGAAGAAGTACTCTGTTTCCTTAAAGCACAATAAATATCGCTTTATAAATACCCCTAGTGAAAATTGATTCAACAAGGATTTATAAACCAACAACATGAGTTTAATTATGGGTAGTGAAAGTTATTTTTTTTAAATTAATGAACTACTGCTTGACCGAATCCCATCTAATGTTAACTGGCGATGTGAATCAGGTCGTACAATGGTATGCAAGCGGTTCACCTAATATTACGTGGCTGCTACCCATAGGCATCTGCAACAAACTAATGAGTTGCAGATGCGTTGCCTACCTTTGATGAACAGAGGAGG
>JWHW01025352.1:87888-108085 GCA_000931545.1 Papilio glaucus | reverse complement strand
ATTTTACGCATCGCGTCAGAGGCGCTGCTGGTTCATTTCAAGAAGAAGTACTTTATAAATACCTCTAGTGAAAATTGATTCAACTAGGATTTGTAAACCAACAACATGAGTTTATTTATGAGTAGTGAAAGTTATTTTTTTTAATTAATGAACTACTGCTTCACCCCAATCCCATCTCATGTTAACTGGCGATGTGAATCAGGTCGTACAATGGTTTGCAAGGGGTTCACCTAATATTAAGTGATCGCTACCCATAGGCATCTGCAACAAACCTTTAATGAACAGAGGAGGGGGAAAATGAACATAGGATATTTTTTCCTTTTCTATCCATCCCCTCCAGTGTGGGAAGGGGAAGAGGACCAGAATTTGGCCTCCAGCACACCACTCATCAGACGAAGCGCAGAAATACTTCTATCAAGTCATAGCGTCCGATGATATAATGGAGATGGGGCATTGTAACAGAATAGTATATCAGTACAATAATTAACGTAAGTTGTATCTTTCAGATGGGCACGTGCTGATAACGTTCTTCAATAACAGTATCACTAATGTAACCCAGTTGCCGGCAGTGCCTGGAAACAGGATAGCCATCAGCTTCAAGTCCAACGTCATCGTGGAGATAGAAGACAGCGCGTTCAGTAATATAGACCGATTGGTTTACTTGGACTTAAGCAATAATCGTATATCAGGTATGTTATATAATCTGTATACTAGCTATCGACTGGCGTTGTCTTCTATGTGATAACAGATGGTAAGATCGCGTTTTTTCGGAAAGATATTTATAATTCGAATAACGTTATTTTACAGAAATGTTATGTAGGTACCAGTACGATTTTGGATGAAACATTATCATGGCAACCTATATATAGTATAATCATTCTCTCCTGAGTGTTTTTGCAGTAAGATGGGATAGTCCGGAATTGCGCCGCTGCATCCTACTGCACAGCAAACTGCATATCCCATCCGGTTAATTTATTAATATTAAAATGTTCTTAATTTCTAGATAATTTTCCTTCTACCGTTTAACCATCACATATGATTGTTTAAACTGTGACCGTAGTCCATACTGTATATGTTCTGGCTAAAGTTTTTACAGTCGGCCGCCTACCTAACTCCAACCCGCCTCGGGAATAATAAGCTACTGACCTACCCTAACTAAACATATTACATAAGAATACATACATAATCGTCTATATACGCGTAAATACTGCGTAACAATTTCACGATTCACTTTATCACACGATTTTCACAAAATTAGAACACTTTCGATGAAAGTATAAAAAGTGTAGCGGCCGCCATGTATAGTAAATGACGTTCGTTTGTTTACAAATTTCCACCTTAAGACAGTCAGGGGCCGCCAACTTTCATCTAGGACACGCGTATAGCATATATGGATGATTTATGAGTAAGGACAACATGATCAAACATTGGTAGAGGAATAGTTACATACCCATATTCCGTACTAAGATTCTATAATAAAAAAGGTAAAAGGTGTCTTTAAGGGGATTCAATTTTGTATGGAAAGCCGATCCAATTTCAATTAATGGATGCGAAATTTATACTTAAAAAATAAAGTGGTAGACACAATATATTTGAATTTATGTGTTTATAAAAGACGAAAACGAAATGAAAACAATAAATGATCTAAATCTAGATCATTCTTTAATCTCCAATCAAAAGAGTCACCTCATAAATTTTAATAATAGTCATCCGACCCAGTTGCCCGCTTTCTCTTAAACGTCGACGTTTATAATAGGTCGCGCAGAATCGCTAATAAGGTGAATACGTAAAACCCGTGACGTCATTGCGATAGTGACAGCCTGACAGCGAGTAAACTGTTTCAACACATTTAGAATACACAAAGAGGCACTAACGAAACACAAAGTAAGCAACTTGGTTCAAAGCCATTTTACTATCGAACCCAGGACTGGCAGAGATATCTAAATCCTTATCAATGTTCATTCATAATCCGTAATTTAAATGCCCCAGATACTGATTGTTTTAAAAAAAGTTCAAACTAACACGTTCCACGTTCGTGTCCAATGAGATGAGTCATCTTGACTGCACTGCTTTATAATAAACGCACTTCGGGATTACTTGAAGCCGTCAACAACAACGCTAAATAGTCGTAAAAATAAAAGAAAAAAGGCGCCAGATAATAAAAGAAAAATGAAATTCTTATGGAAGGACGTATACAATACATTTAATTACGCATAAATTCGTCCTACTGTACATACTGCCTAGATATTAAGCCGCAAGTTCTAGATTAGATTTAAAACCGACCTTGTGTCGTGTTTTTGTCACTCTCAAATAAAAAAAAAAAACATTAGACCCGAATTTGTAAAATACGTGTCGAGTTAAGTGTACAGGGAGTCATAATGGCACAGACATATGTACATACATACCTAGCCGCGAAAAACATTACCCTCCTGTCAGTTGGGCAAAAAGTCTTCATTTTTAATTGACAACCCATAAATTAGACTATATATTAAATAAATGTAATAACTGTATATAATTTTAAAGGTGATGTACTGAGGAGCGAAATCTTCCAAGGGCCGTACAACAATACCGTGTACAGCAGTATTGCGCTGGAGACCCTGAATCTGGGCCGAAACACGATCCACTCGCTGGACAGATATCTGTTCCAGCACACGCCGAACCTGACGCGGCTGTATCTGAACAACAACCCCATAGAGATACTTGATCACGTCACCGTACTAGCTCTATCAAGCGCCATCAACTTGCAAGTAAGTCTTTCAAATTGGTTTGTAGATTATAAATTGAATATTTTTTTTTATTTATTAATACTTTGATGTAATATTTTTAAAACTAATTAAAGACGTAATTTATGGTTTTCGCTTTAATACTTTAATAACGTATACAACTAATTTTTTTTTTTTGAAGAAAACCAATACTGATTAATTACGTACTTTAAAAACATTATTTAAAATGATAGAGTATAAAATGGCTTATCTCATCCGTTTGAATGTACGAGCTTTCACTTATGATGACGTCTTATTTTGCCAGTTTGTGTAAAACCTGTGACATGTTCGCATAATTGACCGCTTGAGTTGTGTAAATTCATTGCTTACGCATTATACTTGTTGGTTCTAACACTTAAGTCTAAGATCATTAAATCATAAGGTATGCATACTCTCGTCAGTTATTTCATCAGGACCTATCAGGATTATATGTTAGGTAATAGGTACATTGATAAATTTCAAATGGATTGCCGAGCTACATCTGGGGCCTTGTTAACTCGTAAAAAAAATTGAATCCATTGGTAACTCGCCGTTGGCGACTTAGGAGTAATGTTTACGTGGACGTCCGACGGAATGTGACAACAGATTTAGCTCGGCAACCCACTTGTGATTTATGTACATATTACCTAACATTTAATCTAGGTCATGAACTTTGATCATGATCAAATAACAGATGAGGGTATAAATTCCTTATGCCGGATCTTGTACCACTTGATAAAACTTTAGTAGACATAAAATAATTTTACATCTCAGGCATGGCAAGCCTAAATTCTTCGAAGTCGTCAATCGACAATTCAACGTCATTGTTTAATAAACATTTATTCATTGTACGGTTATCGAAGCCATATTAACTTTTTTACTATGTTTTTTACATACAATTCATTTTTATGTTGTAGAAAGTTTTCTTCACTCTTTCTTCTATACAGATTGTAAAACCAAGTCCCCAGACCACGTTAATGTGGACGCGATAAACTTAAAAATCAAAAACATCGTATTTTATTCGTATTTTTACTAATAGAGTGATTCATGCGGAAGGTTTAAAATATAATATGTTTTTACAATTTAAATATAATATGTGTAAATGTACTCTTGTTAGATTGTATGTGCGCATAAATAAGCGTATTTCACGATGTAGCAGTTAATACAATTATAAATGCACATTTACAATTATTTTGAAAATCGATTATGGTAATAAAACCGATTGCGGAGTTGCGCACTTCCCACGTGAATGAGTGAGAATAATTTACATAACTTTATCAATCATCACATAACTCTTAATTTATTAAGAAATAATATTAAACAATTAAAAGTTCACATACAATAGAAAACGAATATCTTTAGTGGAAATACTTTTCTATCGGCTTTTATGTATTATACAACTTTTAGTAGCTTACGGCAAAAGCAAATCTTAACGTGGGTCTTTCCAAAAGTCACCAGCAGTAATACTCGTACATAATAACTGACCCAAGTCCAATAACGTCATACCAGTGGTCTTGTAAACTGTACACAAAAGTTTACTTTTTAAAATAATCTAACAACACTAACGAACATAGTATACCTTGGACGCTCGCTGCAGAACCAGATCACAAGCTATGAGATGAGACGTGTGGGGGCAGGGGGGTGGGTCGCATTCCAGTCGAATCTCATGTTACTGTGCACGCGTAGTAGGTCTTATGAATGTTCCAAGACTAGTGTCTGACTTTACGGGAAAGTCTAATCAGCATTTAATGTATCAAATAGAACGCCAGTTGTTTTCTCAATGAGGATTTATCAAGATGCGATCGATTTACCAGAGATACATACTAGTTGGAAATAAATTTTACTATTACAAAATATGTATTTCCTTAAGATCAGAACAAGAACAGATCGATAATAATTTTATTCAAAAATATGCACCTTTACCATTTACACAGACTGCCGCGACGATTCAATAAACATTTTATATTTAAAATAAAAAGAAAACAACGCGAGCGTCTGTTATCAGAGAACGAGGATTGAATTATTGCACCATTCCAAACAAGATTATGAATTGTATCGAAATGACGCGTATACTTTGATCAATTATCAGATCAACAGAAAAAACGTCATACAATGTAATAACAATTCAAAAACGTGAAATGAGCGCTAAAATGCCACAATATAACTTTTAATTTATTTATAAACACTATAAAAAGTCTAGCGGTTAAAATTCTCTGGTGTTACTTTCGCATGCCCTGGTTTTAATTCACGAGCTTTACTTCTTTTCTCAATAATATTTAGACTTACCCATTTCTTGGTCACTAATTCCCAATAACCATTCAGCGTCCTCTCTCCAATGAAACAATTGTAACGATTTTACAAATGGCTCTCGCTTAAAGTGAGTTTAGTTATCATGTAATTACGTAGTTGTTTACGTCGAAATTCTTATTTACATGTATCTACATTTATATACGATTATATTGTATCAGATAAGATCAAAACAATATTAATGTATCACGTTTACCTTTATATAACGACTCCTCAGTGTAATTGTAATAACATAGTTATAAATATAGCGCATAAAAGTTATAAACACAGATTAACGCAACGATTTGTAATAGGCTGTTCATATTCTGGGTATTAGAAATACAACATGCAACTCATAAATCACGTTATAACCTGAGCGTATAAATTTTTGCATATTCAAGGAAACAAACTAAATTAAAATAGCATAGCTTCGTCGCTCGCTGCACAAACAAGGGAGCACTTGGGAGTTAAAAAGCGAATGGGCGGATGAGCCGTATTCCACGTGAGATTCAACTCAACGACATCTTATGACACCCATGTCAAATTTTATATAAAGTGAGCTCAAAATTAACCCCTCAAAACATAACATTTTCACAATTGAATGAAATTTTAGGTTTTAGATTTGGCGAACACCGATATCGATGCTATACCCCTCGACGCGTTCAGGGGTCTAGTGAACTTGCAACAAATCGACTTGTCCGGTAACAAGTTTGTCAATGTGCCGGAGAGTCTGAGTGTAGTGGGAAACACTTTGCAATACCTCACATTCAACAACAACCCGATAGTGGAGCTCAACGACGACAGTTTTGTCGGTAAGTTGCACAATATATTTAAACCTAATCAACACAATGGAAGAATGGTCCCTTTGTAAGACTATATAAACCAGAAACCATTAGCGCAGAGGTCGTGGTAACTCTGCACTGCTATAAGAGCCGACACTAGGGTCAATGTCATGTTTCAAACGTAATGGAAAACTACGACCAAATAGGAGTGTGTGGTCCTCGGTTTTCCACTGAGCTGTCGCTTAGAAAAATTAATTGATAACCAATCCAGATTCCCCTTTCAACCTTCTCCTTTTTTGAGAATCCACTTCTGTTCACTACTACTAATTAAAAATTGCAAAAAGCCAGGAAAAGTAAATCTAAATAGAGTGATGTTATTCTAAACAAAGAGTATATACTACCAGGTATTACGCACAATATCACCTTTCTTGTAATGCACGTAAAAAGTGGGGGTATGTTCAGATAAAAATGATGTATTAGGCCGCGGAATTACATGATAATGTCATTAATACGCATTGACAGCTGTACTGCTATCGGAGATTACGATACATGAGGCAACATTCCTTTTTGTATAAAAAAAGAACAATTCAGCTGGCGATATTAAATATTAGAGATAGTTGACACAGGCTGTAAATACTAGAATTTAAATAGTTTTAATTTAAATTGAGAATAAAGAAATAGGGATAGATGGGTATGTTACGGCACTTTAAGTGTGGTTATTGACGCGTAGTTACTAAGATGTTTATTTATGGTATTAGGAGCACTAATGCGAACTTAACCTTTAGGGGATGGTACAGGCCAAAAACTTGTTTCAATCGTAATGTACAATTCACCGTCTCAAAAACAAATATGTTCTTTAAAACAACTAATTTAGAGTTTATTCGGATTGTTCACGGCCGGAAACACCCTTCTTGATAGTTCATCATGTTAATTGCAAAGGTAGTTTTAGTTTCCAAAGCGCGTAAAAGTTCCATAGGCTTCTGTGTATAATAGAACCTTTAAGATTAACATTGCTTACCGTTTTATTAAAGAAAACCTTTTCTTTTGTGGAACCCCGTGCCTGATAGAATGCAGTTTAGTTAATAAATATGCAATCTATTGAAAATAGAAATAGACATTGTAAGAGATTAAAAAATAATATAAACAATATTTCCATGTAATAACTTTTACGACATAAGATCTGTTTAACGACATGAGGATTTGTTAATAAGTTTTTAACCTTAAAGAATTAATTACGCTGTGACGTCAACATTTATGCGTCTTTGTTTAAATGTTAATTGTTATCGACGATACTTAAAATAGGAGCGGCTTCGCACAAGTTCCAAATAGTTTTTATCCGGATTAAGATGTTTCCACCGTAACGAAAAGTGCAAGTTATGTAAATCAGCCTTCCTATATCAATAATTTTAATTTACTTTAAACACTGCAAGGCAAAATTGAGTCGGATGCAATATACGTTTTTGTCTTTAACATAATATGGATAAATTAATATATATTTTATACTTGAGGTAAGTATTATAGCTATTTTTAACTTGCGGAAATTACTACGTAATTAAGTTGATTTTACCCGTGAACGTGGTTTCACGTCGCCTTTAGATATAAATCGGATGTAATCGTTAATACCATATCTATTACTTTCTATAAAATTGGGGTTTCTGAATTTAATATCAAAATAAAATTACCATACTCCACACACATGATGTATATACCGTACTACAAAAATACAATTTTTAAAATTTTTGTCTGTCTGCTCTATCCGGATGTTCTGGATGAAATTTGGCACACAGATAGATTATAGTCTGGAATAGCACATAGGCTACTGTTTATCCCGGAAAAATATACGGTTCCCCTGAGATACATTTTTATTGTTTTGTGTATGTATGTATGTTCCCTTAGATTCTGAAACGGCTACCGGGGCGAAGCCAGGGCGGATCACTAGTCTTTATATAATTCAAAATACTTTTAAAATATTGCGAATTTTAAAACAGGTCTAAGTAATCTGTTGGAACTGGAAGTCGGCGAAAATAGTTATTTGGAGGAAGTTAAAAGAGGTACATTTACGCCTCTTAAAAAGTTGCGCATCTTGCATCTCTGTCACAATCCTAATCTCAGATACATCAGTCACAATGCTTTTCGAGCTCTAAAGGATAAATGGACATTAAAAGAGGTAAACATCAAGGCAATTTATAATTTTGTTGTAAGATATCCATGTTGAACCCACTGCTGGACAGATTTGCTCTCTGAGCACATCACTTGGTTTGGTTTTAAGGTCCCTCATTGACTTGGGGTACGCCTACTGCTTTTGCTATAACACATTGTTTGCATAAACAAGACCAGATAAAGCTCTATGAGTTGCATTTCAATTCTAAGCTGACTTGAAGTTTCTGACCAGATAGCCCAGGGTTTTAAGCCAGTTTTGTGGCAATAAATTCATATTACTCATGTTCTCAGCAAAAAAAAACCAGTAACAAAAATATTTATTCACCCCCAGACTCATTAGACAAATTTAAGGTAACACCTTATTTTGGAGACAAATAAGCTAGGTAAAAAGTGAATGGTTATTGTTATTTCTGTTCATCCCAATTTGTTGAAAAGATGTGAGACTTAAATGTAGTTATAGTATCAATATAGGTAATAAAAAACCTGTCCATATAACAAAGTCCATATAAAACTAAATAATAAGAGATTAAAAGAATTGTAGAACTAGATAAAAAGTTGTTGCCTATAGCTGATTATATAAGATCACTATGAATCATAGAACGATCTACAATAAAACATAATCAGTAATAACATAATAAAGAAATATATATGATCCATGATCATAATAATTATAATAGTGATTAAGTAATTATTACCATTATTTCAATGTATTTCATCTTATAATCACACAACATAATCATATAGTATGTCTTATTTGATTTGTCCTACTTTGAAATGCTTACATGACAGCCTTAAATCTGGGTCATCTGTGTAATCATTTTATGCTTATTTTTATATCAGTCAATATGTTGCAAAATTTATTAAATTAAGTAGGGCAACAAAAAATATAAGAGCTGTATGTGTTCTTATTATTAAATGTTATCTCTCTTACAGGTATATTTGGATGATAACAACTTGAGTGAATTGTCAACAGACCTGATGTCATGGAGTAAGTTGGAAATTTTAGGAATGACCGGAAACAGTTGGCTATGTAACTGTGACCTTGCTGATATCATAACAAAACAAGAGGCGGGGACTAAATTTAAAGAAGGGGATATCCCATAGTAAGTATAATAATAATTATAAATTGATTAGCAATACAAATACGAATCTATAAATAATGAGCTATATTGAAAAAAGAATATTTAAGAATGAGGCACACTAATTACTATAGGCATAAGTTATACTAAAATATTCTATGGAAGTTCAACAAATATGAATTGTAAAAAATTCTATTTGTATTTTTAGTTGCGCTGCACCAATGAAATTTGCTGGAACATATGTGACAAATATATCATTGACTTTCTGTCCAACATTTGACACGACATTTGCAAACAAACGAGGATTCTCCATATCTAACTTAAGACCGAGACATGTACTCTGGAGCATTTTTGGTGTTGCTGTAGTTGTTTGCATTGGAATGTTGGTAGGACTACTTGTGAACACAATCAAGGCTTTCTATAATAAAAAGCTTCGGAGCCAACCCATTCGTTACATTAACCTACACTCTGATTCAAGCTATGCTTGATAAAATAAATTAATTCTATTATAGTTGTCTATACTTCATATTTTACTTCAATATAGTTTTGATTAGATAAAGTATTAAATTGTTAACACATATCATTGATTAGTTGTAAGAATAAAATTTCAATTAATCATTGTTTTATTTTAACTCACCTCTTTTGAACCGGAAAGAGAACTTGCATACTGAAGAAACTGATCTAGAAGCCTTTCTGATTTGTGAGTTAATTCTCTAAATGTGTGAAATTCATCAAGTTTGTGTGCACAACTACCACAAACCACCTGTGGCAGCATATCTTCTGGTGATACCTAAAATTATTTTATGTCATTAATTCAAAAATATATTACTTTCGAAACTTCAGTCATTTAAACAGATGATGTGGCCTATGACCTTTTGCAAGTATAATCATAGATGATGACTCATTGCTAGATAATAAATAATACAGTGATATCCTGTTGCCTTTGCTTATTTTAGATGGAAGATATGTTAAAGATAACACAGTACGAGTGCAGTCCCCCACATTAAATTTAGTGTCTAAATATAGAGTATATTGCTTCCGAAAATAGCTGTATGTATGTGGTTAAGAATATGCAGAGGAGCATTAGCTTGGTGGACGTCGGAGACGTGCCAGTGGCGGGGGGCGGGCGGCAAGAGCAGCATAGCTGAGCGCGATCATCTCCGCGCGCTCCTTTGTTATCAGCGGCGACTGATACAGCGTCCGCCACCCGCCTCGCCTATCACTTCCAAGAACGACATTAGTCATACACTCGAGCACTCGACGCGTGGGCCGTAATATGATATCACAATGCGAAAATATCCAACACCCGCGAGAAAGTTAATGGCGCTTATCAGTATCCACAATCTCTTACGCTTAGACTAAACTTTCACACGAGAAAACGGCATCTTCTTAGTGGTAAAAGATAAAATATTAGTCAATAAGTTACCATTATTGATAAATATGTCGTTATCATCTCAGATAGATGTGATTTATCCTTATCACGATCGAATATTGGAAGTTTAACATCACTGCAATTATCGCCACAGAATGATAAACAAAGGCGACACACTGAATGGAACTTCGGCGGCAAATTACACATATTTAGTAATCAAAATAGAGAAACGTAATCGCGACGAAAGAAAACATTTAGAAATAAATAAATCTTTTAACTAATATAAAAATTAAGGTCTTGATGAAAATATAACTCAGCATGCGATGGTGTAGAATACATCACATCGCGATTGTCAACCAAACGTACGATCAAGCTACACACACACAGAAACACCCCATTGTTTACGGTACGCTGATTAATGCGCGTGTATGCATGCTTGTGGCGCTAGTGTTCATTAGGTTGACGTACTGATAAAATGATAACATTGTCAAGTGATTTCTGCTATCAGTAGTATAAATATTAAGATGTTTTAATGTTTGCTTCGTCCATTTTTTACATTAAATACCAACTTAAACTTTTTATAGGCCTTTTAAAGAAGATAAATTCTTAAACAAGCAAATTAAAACGTTCCTAATATTTTTTTCACTGACATACAAGGCAGATTTTTTTATTTAATATATAAAATAATTTTCTTAGTGCAGTGTGCAATTTTAATAAGTAATAAGAAAAATAAACATTTTTCTTTAATTGTAAGATCTTACGTTACTACAGTTTCGCATTTGTCACAGAGTTTTTGAAGATGAGATTCCATATGTGATCTCTCTGTACGGTCGGGGGTCGGTCCCTCATATCTAAGGATTGTGGTCAGCATCAGTGTTGCATCTAGTGCAAATAATCTGCTTCTATTGGTTTGTGTTTCAGCACATCTCTTAGGACCGTTTAGAATTTGGAAGACGATAGCTGGCACGTTCTTTTACCTTCGGTGTTCCAAAAATTTTATAATTCCTCATAATTTACCAGTTATTTAAACTGAAACAAGGTGTGCATTGGACATCCGTCATCATCATAATCTTCCTGGCCTTTTCCCATTTTATATGGGCTCGGTACAATATGATCGTAGTCCATACTGTAAAGGTTTTCGCTACAGTTTTTACGGTCGGCAGCCTGCCTGACGCCAACCCTTCTCGGGAATTCCATGAGTCATATTGAACATTAATTGGCTCGAACTGAGACACAGATTTGAGTATCTTAGAGAAGTCCCTCAGAAAAAGAAATAATATGATTTAAGTTATACCGCTACCTTATGTTAAGTGTGACAATAATCCAGTAATAAAATTATATTTTTTTAACTAGACTGTGCTCTATTTGTTAAAAACTTAGTTGTATACTGGTGAAATCCTGTCTCTTATTCTTGTATCAATTGCATAAAACAATTTTATAATTTTTTATTTTTATTTATTTATTTACACTTTGTACACAAAACTCAAAGTTACAAATATATTGAAAATTGAAAAATGGTAAGTAATTTTGTTTTGAATTTTAATTGAAATGTGAAATATTGAAAATAAAAACCTATGATTTACCAAAAATTAAAAAAAGTTGATAAAATTTCATTAGAATATCTATCTATGTTACTTACCTTTGCCTTTATGATCGACAAAATGTCAAGGAATGCGTCATGTCATAGTCATATGTCCATGTCAGTCAGTTTCTGTTTTCTAAACAATAAATGAACATTATTGTTGCATTTTAATTGTTACATGATATAGAACCTAATAACAATGTGATTTATCATATTTGCAATTATTATCCATGTTTTAGTTGAGTTGAACTTTTACAAAATGAATAATGATATTGGGCCGAATCATGTTGAAGAAACTGTAAGCGAAACCACATCAGACACGGCGCAATTAATTAGCAATGACGCTAGTACATCTAACTATACACAGCTAAATAGATCAGCTATATTTCAGGTATTTTATTTTTTATGATTCTTCACTCCATGCGTGAAGAAATAGTGTTGCAACCATTTAATCTATTGCCCAATGCCATTTTAAGCAAATAATTACCTTTATACCCCCCTACATGTAAATAAAATATTGATTTTCTTTGCTTAGAACTCTGATGATGATGAATTAAATGGTAGTCATGGCATAAGGAGAAGACAGCCAGTTCAAAAAATTGAACCTGGCTCTATGAACATACTCTCTGCTAAATACGAGGTAAGCAATAATGTTACAGTCCCTTTTTAAATATTAGGTAAGGCAATTATATGTTATTATACCTAATAAACATGTACAATTAATTCATTTACATGTGAGCTCTATAATAATATTGCTATTGGTAATTGGAACTTATTAACTCCACCAGTAGCTTCACAAGACTATTGATATACAACTAATTTATGATAATCTAGGAGAACTTACATTGATCAGATTAGTAACATACTAAAGAAGGGTGAAATAAAGAGTACCCGTAACCGACACACTTGTATGCGTAGATGTATGGATGTTGAAGAAACAAGAGAGGTGTGCTAGGATCGCACCAAATGAAAATCATAATCTCTGCCTTCCCCTTACGGTCGGGAGCGGATTTATTTTATGACATTAGTCTCCATAGTAAATTATCTTCCTCTAGTTTAAACTCCATTTACATCACACCTTCATTTCTTTCTTAACATTTCTTTCATGTTACAGAGCTTGGACTATGACACATGTGAGAACCATTTGCTTCTTGATGAAGAACGCAAGAGAGGCTATCCTTTTATAGTATGGAAAGATATAGCTCGCTGGTTTGTTATCCTACAGATCGGAGTAGTGACAGCTCTCATAGCTTTTGTAATTGATATATGCATTGAAGAGTTCTCAGGAATAAAATATAAACAGCTTAAAAAATGTATCCTTTTAGAAGTTAATTATAAAATACATAAAATAATAAATAACATGAAGGTAGAAAATTTAAATGCAATGAACATTTAAAAACATGCAAAGATTTTTACTGGTGTGGGTACATCTGATGCATGACTGTAAAGTGTAATACCACAGGATTCTAAATATTCTTAAATTCATATAGAGTAGTATGCGATGAGCATAATTCCCTTCAAATGCTGAGAGCTGGAGAAGGTTTAGTTGCAAGTCTGCTATGGGTCTTTTTCAATAGATGTTTGAGACATGGTCTAGTACCAGAAGACTAGAGTAAAGCTGTTATCGTCCCTGTATATAAAGGAAAGGGCATGATTGTAAAAATTACTGTGGAATCAGCCTTCTCAGCATTGTGGGAAAACTTTATGCTAAAGTACTGATTGAAAGAATCATGAAAGATACAGAAGAAAGAATGTGGGATGTTCAAGCTGGTTTAGGAAAGGAATGGACTGCATGGATCAGATCTTTTCCGTACTTATTTTATTATAGAAAAGTTTTTGGCTTTAAACTAAAAAGTTTTCTGCGCCATCATAGATTTAGGAAAGGCATATGATAAAGTTAAGAGAGATGATCTATGGTCAACCTTGTTTGCGTTTGTATTGAACAGTATCTAAAACAAGCGTTAAAGTCTCTTTATAAAGATTCTACTGTTTGTGTCAGGATAAACAGGGCCTACTCAAGACTGGTTTCGCATTGATAAAAAGTGTAAGACAGAGCTGTGTAGCATCCCCATTGCTGTTCAATCTCTTTATGGATGATTATTAGAAAGCTTTGAAAGACGAAGAGTGTGGATTAAGAATGGGTGAGCTATTTGTAATATGTCTCTTGTACGCCGATGACCAGATCGTGTTTGCGTCTGAATGATTCATCGGACGGTAGAGGTATGAAAGTGAATGTAGACAAAACGAAAATTATGGTGTTTGAAATAGAATAAAAAAAACTACGTTTAAAAAGCCGACTTCAAAAACTAAAAAGTACAAAATAACTCAATAAAGATTTAAGAGAATACACCTCTTATGCAAACCTAATACCTTTAATATTCATAAAATAGTATCATCTGTATGTGCTACCTATAAAAAGGTTTGAAGTCGGCGCCAAGCCAAATATAATAGTAGTACCTACACTCGCCGCGCGTGACTTTAAGCGAGATAGCTTCGTCTAGAACATAAATTAGGTACATAGTAGGTATTCATTATTACTTAATTCTATTATTAGTTTGTCTAAAACAGTCGGCTTGGCACCGACTTCAAACCTATTAATATAATATAAAAAATCAAACCTATTAATAATAATAGGTAGCACATACAAATAATACTATTTTATGAATATTAAAGGTATTAGGTTTGTATAAGAGATGTATTCAATTATATCTTTATTGAGCTATTTTGTACTTTTTAGTTTTTGAAGGCGGTTTTTTTAAATGTAGTTTTTTTTTTTTTTTACTTTTTAGTCTATAATACATGGAAACAAACAACAGTACATAGTACTAAACACATCGCTAAGCCTAGCCCTCTACTGCGCGGCTTACTTTCGCGTAGTTTTTACTTACTTTGTAGTTTAATCTCTTGATATCTTCTAAACTATTGGACAGAATGATATTATACTTCAAAGCGCAATTATAATCTACATTAAATTATCTTGATAATTAACACATTTAAATGGATAAGGATTCATACCGAACACGAATAGTAGCGTAGTATGTGGCGTATGCGTTTTAATTAATGTTTCCTAAGAAAAAAACGGTTATTGTGAGACAACCATACAAAATAGATATATGTCATCGCGAACTTTTATTTAGCTTATTTAAATCAATCATCATTTTAATGTAAGTCCTATAGTTTTGCCTACGTTAGCCAAGAAAGTAAAACTTAGCGTTGTTACCTTATGCATTATTAAGAATAACTCAATAACTACTGGTCGGATCTTGAATAAAAAAATGGGACCAAATGGCGAGCACTAGCTGTCGAACAAAAAAAGAATCATCGAAATCGGATCATAAATCACGGAGTAATTGATGGACATACATAAAAAAAAAAAAAACTATCGAATTGATAACCTCCTCCTTCTTTTGAAGTCGGTTAACAAAGTAGGACAGCAATTAATGGTAAACGAGCGGAACAGGTGGAAGAGTTCGTGTATTTGGGATGTATGTTTAGTAGAGACGGCAGGCATGTTAATGATTTTGAACGACGAGTGAATGTGGGAATAAAAAGGAATGGGGCTAGGTACAGTAGTGAGGAGTCAGAATGAGGAAAAGGCTAGTCTGGCAATGCACAATACTGTACTAGCCCCCACTTTATTGTATGGAAGTGAGAGCTGAGTTTGACAGGAAAAGCATGTTAGCAGTTAATGCTGTTGAGATGCGATCCTTAAAATGTATGTATGTAATTAAAAATAGCATTATAAGGGAAAAGTGTGGCTTAAAAGTGGATGTTGTGACTAGAATTGAGGAAGGTATACTTCGGTGGTTCGGGCATGTTGAAAGGATGAATGAAGAAAGACTAACAAAACAAATTTATGTCACAAAAGTGAGTTGCAGTTTTGGCAGGGAACGCCAATCGGAAATCCGGTTTCTTTGCCTATCCCTCTCGGTTACGGGCGTGAGTGTATATTTATATACTACATGGGTAAATTATATTGAAAGTAGCACGGATTGCAACACTCATTAGTAGTACAAAATCTCCTTATCATCATCAGACATAGGTCTCATGTTATTGTGCACAAATAGTATATATGATTATCAATAAACAATTTCTTAATCCATGTAACAGCTGTCGACATCTATGTTCTGGAAGATAAACTGTATATACCATACCTGCTGTGGGTATTATCAAATATATGTATAGTATTTTTCGGGTCGATGCTGGTGTCATATGTTGAGGTGAGATATTGTCTCTATCATATTATATATGATATATATTTCTATTCCAAGTTAATTTTGTCTGACACAGACATATTAAACAAGAAATAATATTTAACACAGCTGAGAATCGAGGCTCGTTTCTGCTACATAGCAGCATTGTATTATTAATGTAAGGTTAGAAGATTATCGCTCAGTACTCATAATTAAAATTTATTTGGGCTAATGTGATGAAGCGATATTATATAGTATACATAATATTAAAAGCTATGTGTAATCGTTATTCTAGGTGACCTGTGGCTTTATATTTAAACCACGCATTGACTCTTAAAATGTGTTCCATGTGTAAAAGTAAATGAAGTGACAAACTAATTGTGTTTTGTGATATGTTATATCGACCTCGTTATCTCATTTCCACTTTATGCACATATACTCTGTTTAGAGTTCGCTTTGTCCTTATTACGTTTTAACTGTGTTGCACAACAATAATTATTTAAAATTATTTTTTTTTATATACAAATTTAACAAAAAATAGAGAATGTATTAGGTAATTTTCTTTTCCTTTGTTTTCTTCGTATGTATCTAATATAGAATTTACTAAAATTCCACTTTGATCACCTGAGTCTATCAAATTTATTCAGTGGAATCAAATCATTTGACTGCACAACACTAATGCTGGCTGTTATGTCTATATAATCCATCCATATTTTGAAATAAAGTTACGTAGGTGATATCACCCAGGTGATAAACCAACAAAGTTATAGTAAAGTAAAGATCCTGGGCTATTTTAAGTCTTTAAATTTATTCTACAAAGCAAGAATATTTTTTGATCTTTTACAATTTGCCTACAGCCAGTGGCGGCAGGGAGTGGGATTCCACAAGTGAAATGTTACCTGAACGGTGTCAAAGTGCCGAGAGTGGTGCGCATCAAGACACTAGTGGTGAAGGCGGTCGGCGTCATCACTGCCGTGGTCGGAGGATTGGCAGGAGGCAAGGTAATATAACTATCTGTTGCCTGCGACTTCATCCGCATCAAATAATTATTTCTATTTATTTGTATTAGTAAGTATCTAAAATAGCTCATGTCAACCATTTAATTAATAATTAGTGATTAGGTAAAATATAAATTTTGACTATAGCAAAAGTGATTTACATTTTTAAAACAACAAGTGTACTAACAAGCCATTAGGGCATTAGAGATTGAATCTTTCCTTCGAGTATATTTCTTGTTGTTTATTAACTACAAATCGTTTTAGGAAGGTCCTATGATCCACAGTGGGGCGGTGGTGGCTGCGGGTATATCGCAAGGAAAGAGTACGACGTTCAATAAAGATTTCAAGATGTTTCATTACTTCCGCGAGGATCACGAGAAGCGAGACTTTGTATCGGCGGGCGCAGCAGCCGGCGTGTCCGCGGCCTTCGGGGCTCCAATCGGTAGGATTTATTTTTACACAGAAGCAATAGTTTTAAGTGAAATTACTAAATATTATTAATAAATTAGAATATTATTAGATTAAGCCTTGGAACAATAAGTCTGCACTACTACTTAGTAGTGCAGACTTATTGTTCCAAGTATACTTATACGCCTTGAAAATATTTAATATCAATTTTGTCCCGTATTATGATAATCGTTAACAATATTAGTAGATTATGGAAATAAGTCACTAATATTTATTTTGACCATTCCAACAAAGTTTAAAAACTTTTTGCTAGTATATTTTTCCTTTCACTATTTGTCCCCTCTCTGGTCAAATACTCCGCCCATTCCTATCCTTACTTTATTAGAAATGGATGGTAAGGAAAAGAGTAGAATTAGGTCTCCGGCACCTTACTCATCGGGCGAAACACAGAATACCTCTACATACGCCTGTCTTCTGTGAAGTGGTATTTGACCGATCGAACAGGCCCATTCGTGCAACAGACGTTGTTGTTGCGGGCGCTACCACTGTTAAACAAACTGATCAAATTAGTCGAATGGCGGATTCGAACTCACGACTCTCGTACCTCGTAATTCGTACCCTTAATCTTTAGGCTATTGACGTTTACTACCGCATATATCCGCCCTCGAGCTTGTTTACTTAATCAGGCTTTTTATCCCTGGTCCTTAAGCTTACTTCTTAAGAACTAATAAGTCCATAACTTACAACCAGTCTGTGTTTTTACAATGTAACGCCTATTTGTATTCTTATTCTTAATGATGGTGATCAGTAAAATTTAACCTGACTACTTCTTACTCTACATGGATCTATGTCTTTTTAGGTGGGGTACTTTTCTCATTAGAGGAGGGCACTAGTTTCTGGAATCAGGCTTTAACATGGAGGACATTTTTTGGAACTGTTGTGTCGACGTTTACATTGAACTTCGCTCTATCGGCCTACCATGGACATCCAGGAGAGCTGAGTTATCCAGGTAAAAGGGTTTCAATTGCAAAAAAAAAACAATTTTATACATATCACAAGTTGTTTAAACTTTCAAAATATTCTCCAGGTCTCTTAAACTTGGGAAAAATGGAACCATTTCCTTTTCAATTCTACGAATTGCCTGTGTTCATGATCTTCGGCGCGGTCGGCGGTTTGATGGGCGCCCTGTGGAACCATATCAATTACAGGCTCTCTGTGTTTAGAATAAGGTATGAAAATATTAGAACCACTGATTTAGTTTAAGATTAGACAAAACAGTCCTTACAAATATTTAACCCTTTTGGGGAGAATTTAGGACATTTATATTGAAGTCATTTACCACCATACGGAACAACGTAACTGATGGTGATGACACCATAGCCTTAGCTTTCAAGCTAACTACTGGTCCTGTAGCTAAAACGGCTAGACCGATTTTGAAGAGTGAGGTGTCATTATATATAGCCAATATGAGATCATTGCAAAACCCATATGGTGAACGTAAACTATTAAAATGTCACTAATCATTCAGTCACTCGGGGGGTTTTTTTTTTAAATTATCTTTTACTTGTTTGACTTTTTCTCCGTGCCCTTTTCCTATTTTTTTTTTATGTGGAGTCGGCACCGTACGGCTGTAGTTCCTAGTGTAATTGGTTTTGGCTACAGTTTTTTTTACGGCCGGCCGCCTGCCTTACGCCAACCCTCCTCGAGCATGTATATAAAATATTTGTAGATTACCAAAATAATTTACTTGTATTTCGTTTAACTATTCTTAACCAAACTTGAACTTGGTTGGAATGGTTCACGACATTAGTCGAATGGCGGATTAGAACCCACGACCATGTTGTGCATGTTTCGCAGTCCGTACCCTTAACCATTAAGCTATTGGCGCTTACGCATGAAGTAATTCATTTATATCATAAAAAGTTAAAACTATATGTAGTCACATATATTACGTATACAGATACGTGAGCGCGCCGTGGCTGCGCGTGGTGGAGGCGTGTCTTGTGGCGGCTGCGAGCGCTACGTGCGGCTTCCTCATGATGTTTCTGCTTAACGACTGCCGCCCCCTTGGAGAAGACCCCACTAAAAACCCACTGCAGGTAGGGTACAAATCACTGTTCCACTACGTTTTATTTCATTAAATAATCATTTTAGAAGATAGTCAAAAAGTCAAACAAGTTTTCTTTCAGAAGGTGGCAAACAAGCAAGCGAAATACCTAATGTTATATGGCTTTCGTTACCCATTAAAATTTGCACAAGAGTTATGAATGCTTTTTGTAGGAAAGATAGAAAAGTGGATAAGGAAAAGGATGGAACCAGCAGCACATCACTTAATAAATACATCTGTTACACACTAATATTGTGAGGCCGTGGTATTTCCCCCGTCAAATCAACCCATTTGTGCAATACCTGCTACTGCTACAGACCCCACCAATGTTTTGGATGCAGATTTAGAACATACCGTCGGATTAAAATAACCGGTTTCGTATGATTGCAGTTATTCTGCGCAGACGGTGAATACAACGCTATGGCTGCGATCTGGTTCCAAACGCCGGAGGCTTCCGTGCGTTCGTTTTTACACGACCCGATCGGCTCG